>OZ022229.1:25091291-25357815 GCA_963978835.1 Tenthredo scrophulariae
CAGGTATAGGTATAGATTTAATCTGAACCACCAAAATCGAATTTGCATCGTAATTTATTTTAGCACCGTTGTCAACGAGCGATTAAAATAACCTGTATAGGTAATTACAAAGAAGAGGTGCGAGAAATTAATTAGTCATCTCAGTTTTCGATTATTAACAAGATTTCATATAGTATACGATAATTGAAATTCTTTTTAATTTTTTTTTTTTCTTGATCGGTCATTAAATAGTGAAAACGAGCAGGTGAGTATTAGAATATTGGTTTTGCAATTTATACAGACTCACGATATGGGTAGGTTATACTTACGACATTCTGTAACGGTGGATAATTATAGTTCACTTAATTAATAGATGGGTGTTATTACGTGTCGTCGATTGTCACAATTTACGGTATACCTGATTTAACTGTTAATCGTAAATACATTTGATGCCTGCCAGTGGCAATCTAAACGCTTCTCATAATTTCATATCTGATTCACGTACTATAGGATATACACACGCATGCTCGTCGTACCTATATAACGTAGCATGCGAAGGTAGTGAATTAAAATAATTATTCTTGCCCCAGCTCCGTGTTATAATTTCAATACGTAATTTTGCAACCCTATCTGATTCCTATTCCCAGAAATGTTCAATTAACGACTTAAAAAGTTCGCGTATGCCCCCAATCGATCAGATCGATCATCATTTATTTACCCCAAATACATATAAAGCTTGTCTCAAAGAAAAGAAAAAAAAAAAAAAAACTTATAATGAAAGAAAAATGTCGCGTTCACGAATCGCTGAAAAAAACATAAGGCTTAATTATTATAAGCGAGTTATTATCTCCGTGATTAAGGAAATGAAACGGATGGAGAGAATTGAGGTAGAAAAGTACGTAGCTAGTACATACACAGTTTGCTTTAGGGTAGGTAAGCATGAATATTAGCATGTTGAATTTAGCATGCTGTTACACAAGCACTTTAAAAGTAATCAGACGGTGGCTCGCGGATCTCCCGATGTTCGCGTGTTCGCCTTTTGACGTGGAACTAACACACGCACAAGTAACATACCTACACCTACTCACATGTGCAAAAGAGAGTTTGACGTATAATTCGCTGTACAACTTGCTAGCATGATGAATGCAAATAAAAAATTGGCTAAATAAATATGAAAGATACACGTACAACATTTTTTTGCACACCTTTTCGCATGCGTAAAAGCAAAAACCTGCAAGTTCTACGTAATAAAGAATTGAATGATTCCAATCTAAGAAATGTCCTAAAACAAGGGATGAGGTAGTTATATAAATTTATTCCCATAGGAATACTCTACGATGGCGGTTGTGAAGTTAGCTACCAGCTGAGGGTCGAAGAGGTGAAGTTTACGGGGTAGAGGGCGGTCGGTGAAGCTGAGGGGTGACTTCTAATATCCCCTCGAGATTTTGGGATCAGATACACATTGGTAGGGTTCGGGTATCTATTCAATATGCCTCCATTATTTGGGAGGTGATAAGGCGGGGTGTGCCGAGCCCCTTCGTGGCCAAAACCAACGCGTTTCTCGCGGCCAGGACGAACCCTGGACGAAACCAGGGTGGTGCACCATCACCATCTTCCTCTGGGGAGTCGTGCGATGAGCGATAGCAAAGTAGACGCTTCTATCTTCCTGCTGCCTGCCTGACACACCGGAGATACCTACTCGATTTCTAAGCGACTTACGCATTAGCTTTCTTTTGTACAAATATCCGACGCTTTTTACACGCCTCATATATGGCCGACTCGTTAAACCGTACACATGAGACTAATAATCGCAAATAGTATAAATAGGTAAATCTCATGATTTCTGAATGAAGAAATTATGCTGAAGATTGAAGATACCTTTGCTACACCTACCTGGATATAAATTTTAGCGCGAGTGTAAAACTTTTTATTTCATGATCGGCGAGCCTTAGTCCTGATCACGTTTTCATCTAGTGAAAATGTAAGTACCTACCAATGTTTTCCTCTGTGCAAAAGCCGGCTTTTCACCGTCTCGAACATGGTGTAGATTCTAAAAAGGTTCGCGTATCTCGGCTCGTATCTAGACGGCGTGCGTAAAAGCGACCAAGGGTGCGTATAAGGGTTCGCGAGGGTGTGTGTATACATAAGGTTGCACAATGGGTCCCATATGTTTGCGGGGGTGTATATCGTTGCGTACTACCCCCCGTGGACCCCTGGGGATTCTGGGACCTGGATCAACCCCTCAACTTCGACCGATTTTCTTATATTTTTTGCTATATACCTACCTACCTACCTAGATATACGTATATTCACTCGGTAGCTTATAGAGAGTGTGTAGGTATTGCTTAAAATGAGGAAGAAAGAAAGAAAGAAAAAAAAAAAAATAAAGGCCTACCCTTGCGAATCAGTGTCGGTGAGATTTTATACCCAAAAAATAATTAGCAATTAAAAAATGTATACATTAAAATATTGTATTTAAGAGTTGAGGTGAACACGTTTCTCGATTCCCACTTCTTGCCCAGGAAACATTATATTGAATTGAAAAAAAAAAGAAGAAAAAAAAATTTAGAATTATTTTAGGCAGCGCATAGAATGTTAATTTAGTCAATTCTTATCGCGATAATATGAATATAGCTTTCGAAACATCCCACATAAGTTTTGGGTCTCACCGTTATGTTATATGTTACTCGTACATGGTATACGTCTACTTCCGGATACGTCGTGCTAAATTACCTAATTATATTTCCACACTCGATTTCTTTTTTCTAACGTTTATTCGACTAGAATATATTCACATGCATAGCTGATTATTGTACAACAATTCGTACTTTACCATATTTACATTATTTTTATAATTATACCCACGGCCCTAACGAGCATTTGTATATATTTCCGCGTTTCATATAATAAAGCGAAAATTATACCCATGCTAATACGCGAACATGGCCAGTGGGTATGTGATATATTTTTTATCCGACTGTATACACCAAAATCTTAATACTCGATTCAGCTCAACGTCATTTTCCCATTTGTTTCCCCGAATTTGTTGAAAAAAAAATTCCCCTCAGAACTTTAACAAAGTCGAAAAATCGCGTCGAAAATTAACAACTATGAGATTCATTTTTGGTACGATCAATTTTTACCAATTTTGATCCTACATTTCGTTAGACACCCTGTAATCTCATATGTCCAATTGATATTTTCTGAATAAAAATTTCCACCCCGTCTGTATCCTTCCAGTTTATGCGGCTGCTGTCACAAAGCAGGACAGCTTGCCTTAGTTCCGCGATACCAGGCTAACGTTTTCTCGCTCTCTCATCCCCCTGGTAAACTTGTAAAGAATATTTCATTTCCTTTTCCCGCTTTGCTATCCATCGGTATTTTTCCTCCCACGAAGTACCTATACATGGTCGAAGAACCACTCTTTGTTAGACTTCATACTTGCGGCCTTCGCAGTCCCTGACACCTCCGACAATAAGTTCAACACGTTGTCCAATCGAAAGAAAAATCCGGACCCGGTCATTCCTCGAAAAATTTTCATTATTTTAACCTTTTTTGAAAATTCCACGTTTTCTATTCGTGGAAAAAATCGTTATTGCAAAAAAAATGATACGTGTTTCGGTACATGGGGTATAAAAACGGGAAACATCCACCTTTCGAACCTCTGGTCGCAGTTTACCACGCACGCTCGACTGTGTATTGGATTTGTTGGCGGTGTGTTCAACAAATGATTGCGGGACTCTACCTCTGGGAAACTTGAAGAACCCAAGCGCTAGCCTCAATACCTATTCTCCCTCTGCAGCCCGCCGCCCGTTTCCTCGCTTATACCGTTTCGGCTATTCTCATACTCCAACCGTTTCAAATAGGTGCTCTAGCACCGTTTCAAACTACCATTTACCATTCGGTGCAGAGTAAAGGAAGGCATTTTCCCAAAGTTGACATAACGCTTTTCCCCGGGATTTATCGCGCTCTGTTTATTTGTTCAAGATTTTAGTAGGGCGTATCCCTATTCTCAAAGTAGAAAATTAATTAGACTTTACCAATTCGTACGGATTGTTCACCCGGCTCAATACATTAAACTTGATCTTAAATACAACGATCGAGTATTTATATTCGATTCTATTCTATTGGATATCCATTCCGTAATAATAATCGTATATGAATTCGTTTGGTTTAAAAAGTATAGAAAATTAAAAAAAAAAAAAAACAAAAGAAATAAAGAAAAAAACAATTATATGTATAACCTGCACAAACACGGGTCCCATACCGATTTGAACAAGCCAAAATCTGTTTCGGCAAACAGACGAAAGTAGAATACAAATATGTACAGAGTGATCTCGAAAGCCTGCGCTTTAGTCTGTCTGGTCCACGACCACAGTATAGTATCGCTGTCTGTCTTACAGTCTGTTCTGTTCTTTCATCGCGGTCTGTTACTGGTGCTGGTGCACGTTTGTCCTTCTGCCTCTTGACGTGTTGACGTTTCCAATCTCTTATCCCCTCACATATCCAAGTATTACTGACTTTGGGTACCTCATCCTGGATCTTGCTTCTGCTGCTGCAGCACCAACAGCTTGTAAGAATTCTCAAATACCATGATCCCCTATATATGGGATTAGCGGACGAAAAATCGTCGCGACTTATCATTTATCTTCATCTTCGGATCGTTATTTATTCCCGAACCATTTGCACATCAATACCTATATTTGCATTAAATCTCTAAAGATCAAGAACTCTGAGGAGCAAAAAAGGCAAGCCAAGCTTCTTCACGATCGCATGAACTCCTCATTAGCATAGAGGCTTAATTATCGCCAAAACAAGTTGGTCCTGTCCTCGTGGAAGCTCATCGAAAAATCTACATCTCGGATCGAAATCGGTTCGCAATTTGCCGGACTATTTGTAACGAGGTTGAGCGGTCCAAATTGTTTTCCGAATCATGATGAGATTTTCAGATTTATCAAAGCGCCAAAGTTTATGGGAAATATTTTGCCTATCACAGAAATCAAACTAGTGGAGGCAAGGAACGCATACTGATAAGCCAGTGGGGCGTATTAATTGACGAGCGTCGCGACGCTAACGTCGTACCAGGGATCATAGAGTATGCGATGGAATCCCTTATGCAGCCCACGCACTATCTGCATTCTCTTCTTGCGCGCCGCGCATTATTAAGTTTGATCCACGCATTCCAATGAGATTCGATTCGATTGAATAATGCGCCCAGATTTTATTCCGAGGGAATCTGGTCCCCGATCTCTATAGCTCAGTCTCTATATATCCACCTACCTGGTGGGGACATCCTGCAGCACCCGGTGCCGCGTATATATAGGTATACGTACTGGTACCCGTATCTATACGGATCGAGCAAAACAATACCACTGAATATTGAATATCAAATTGCAGTCTGTCTTTCGCGAGCGGGGTTATGCATAGCAATCCGATTGCCCTTTATAACATGCGCGAATGGCGCCAACCAAAACCGCTGGGAACGACGATCGACGCTCGAAGACGGAAGTCGAAAAATCTGGTCAAAAATTTTCAAGGTGTGACGATGAACATGTGTTCAGCACGGTTCGGGGAGTTGTCTTAGAAACTTATCAGGGCAGAATAAAATAGAGCTTCGCCAAGCGGATACTTTTAATTATTGAAAATATTGTATATCCGGTACATCCGGAAATGGGATGTGATCATCGGGTACAAAATTTGTGAAAGAAAGAGAAAGAGCTCAAATGAGAGTCGCGTAAAGTGGCGCCATCAACTGGCGATAGTCACTCATCAAACTACACGTATGTGAATATTATACACATGTGGGATATAGGTATATGTTACGTGTAGGTAGCTACGAGACTTGTAGGTCAGGTATAGGCGGTCGCTGCAGTTACACCCGTGAGACTTAAGAGCATGATTTAATGGCGATTACAGGGAACAAGTCTTGTACTGATACGTATATGGAAAAGCTCGCGAGTGAACGAGCGAGTTAGTTATTGATCGAGCTAGAGATAATTTGAACAAATTAAATAGCTGGTAATTGATATAATTTGAGCAGCACTCACTTCATGTCGGTGGAATAACTGCACGCGGTATCCAAACTTTTCTTCATCCCTAATTCCTTGTGCAGGGCTCAATCCTAAATGACGAGTATTGCGGCATTAGTCTCTGTTAACTTGTACTTTATACCTAGACGGGGAAGAATTTATTGCCGAAGAGAACGATCAGAGAATTGTTCGTAACTTGTGTGTTGGCACTAGTACCTATATACCGGTCGAGTTTACTATCAGTTTACAAGCCGTTGGTCATTCCGTAACACGATAAAGAAACGATCGGTGGTGTTTATACGCGTGAACTTGGAATTATATACGAAAGAACTCGCGGACGCGTTGGTGCCTCGAAAGACTACTATACTGGGACTGAAACTGGCCGAGGTAGCAAACCAACTCGAAGGGCAGCTCTCAAAGTTGTTGGGTACAGCCGAGGAGCGGTCCTGCAGGCTTGTCTTAGCCGAGACTCCGCTTCTTCCACCATCCACCGGAATGTTAATAAGGTCTGGGACGCTGGTTACAAACCAGGTTCTATAGATTACCACTATACCATCTTCACTCCGATCAGATAAATTTTATCGTCGCCTAGTTCCTATATATACCTATACCAAACTCACGAAGTCGCTAGACTTTCCTGCAGCCCTTCGAACCACAAAGAACACGAAAATAAAAAAACCAGAAAAAATGTTGTCAAATTTCTGCAGATGGTGAAAATTTGATTCATGGTCTGAATCAAATTTCTGTTATGAAAACTCTGGACAATGACTTTTCACGTTATCTATATGATTGAAGATTGAGTAGAATGGAATACAGTATCGATTTCTCATGTTGGACACATGTTTCTACGTCGTAAGTTACACGTATGGTTACACATGTGTGTATGTAGGTAGCTGGTTTCTTCGGTAAGATTGATATTGACCGATGATGGAGTACTGTATTTTTTCGTACTAATGACTACGCGCCGAGCATGCGCTGGTCTGGTCCTCGTGGACGTGGACGTGGACGTGGACGAGGGCGAGGGCCGGACGCAGACAATGAGAACGCGAACGAGAATGGAGAATGCGGACCGCCGCGCCGTATAGCCGGCGGGCTGTTTTGCAGTGGGTATGTATGTAATGTATATAGAGAGGCTGGTATATTGCATGAGGAGGACGCGTGTCCCGGTTCAGTTGCGGAATGTTATCGCGTCGTATCGGCCATGTTTTCATTACCATTTTATCTCGATGTTGCCGTTACTGAAAAAGTTATTTGATTTATCGGCAAACTCTCCAGGCTTAAATTCACCTTTTCGACATACGTTTAGCCGCGGCATGGGCATCGCGCCCGGGGACATATTTTTTCCAACAACTATTTCGGAATATGTTAAAATTGCTTCGTTAGCCATTCTCCGTATACCCAGAAATAACATTATTTTCCATGTTCTCTGCAAAGTTCATATTTCAAATCCACAAGACTAGAAAATCATTAAAACTCTTTCATATCTCTGCGTTATATGCTGATAAAATTCACTGCATAAAAAATCCAGCGCTACTTCCGATTGCCAATTTTTAAATTGGGCCCTAAAAACGATCTGTGATAAAATGGGCCAGGTGGGCCTCGCCCGGTGTTGGATTGATCGATGGCTGAGCGTCGGGAGTTTAGCGCGGCGTATATAGCGCCTCGATAATTCTAGGTTTACCTGGTATCCTTATTAAACGAAAGGAACGAGTTGATTCTGATGGATTGTAATTCGATCCTACGGCGTTAATTTTACCTTCAAAGGTATATTTCTATACGACTTATCACCGCTCCGGTCTACATCTAACTTACCTTGTTAGCGCTAACGATTGACCATGTCTCATCCAATCGAGCCTACAGTTTCCGTTCCAAAGAAGCGCCTGCCTTATTTCTTATCCTCATACTCCTTCGCCACTTACATTTCACCGGTTTAACAAGTCGACCACTTCCCTATATCCGCTTCAATCTCCGCCTTGATATAATACCAGGCAGCAGTTCGATCCGAGAAGTTGAAGAGACCGAATTTGCATATATGCTAGTTTTTTTGTCCATCAAAATTTTTTGTTTCTAATGCTTGTTCGACGAGCTGAGGAGAAATAAAGAGAAAAAAAATGGCAATACAATTTTGTCATTTATTGAAAAAGGACGGAAGTCAGTTTCAGCAGATTCTCATGCTAATCGAAGTATGTGACTGGGAGGATTGGCGAGTCTCTTCAGGTTGACCAGACGTTCGTATCAAAACATTTCAGAAAAGTTTTTTTTATGACGTCGACTAACACGACGGGGTACTTGGGTCTTCTCTCGCCCAGGCAAATGAGAAAAGTTTCAAGACTTTAGCTAAGAAGCAATTTTCCCTGCGTCTCAACGTTCTGTGTATACTATGTAGGTATATATACGTATACTTATACATTATGTAGTACATTTGTGTGCTGCTTCGCCATACGTATAATAAAGGTGAAGTTTTCTCCCCCCTAGAATCTTCTCACCCGTCAAACTTCTCGCTTCTCTCGATTACGCTTGACGGAACAAGATTCTGTACATGTATACGTGTACATTATGTATCTAAGTATATTAAGGAATAAAAAAAGAAAAATAAAAGACACCCCGAAGGCGTGGAATTTCGATGGGGATTTTTCTTTCTTTCGAATCTCTTCGGACACGATACCCTAGATTCAACACAAAACAGAACTTTTCAACTACACACCCCTTTACGCCATCGAATACAAAGATACGGCTTGTAGTCAGGACCCCTTGCCCGTCACTAACTCTTACATTTGTCACTCTTTTAATCCCTATTAGATCAGGACGGATTTGATCTCCACCCTTCTCCTCCCCAACGTTATAGTCGCCAACAAAGTAAAGAGTAAGCTTGTTTGAAAAGTGAGCCATCCCCAGGAGCCCTGGCAGCCCCCGAGGCAGAACGGGTTTGTACCTACCACTCTCTCTCTCTCTCATTCCATACATGCTCGTCTAGGAATCAATGTGTACCTATATACCGCTATATGCATAGTGTCTCGCTTTCAAATGTCATTCGGAGTACATAGAACGAAGCACTCAACGCCCCCCAGTTTTTCAAAGCATGTAGAGGCATACACCGTGTCTGTACGAGAAAAAAAAGCCTCTTTCTTTCGAAATTCTCAGTTTACGATAGACCAGTCGAATTTCCGGAGGGAGAATGAACAAATTTTAAATTCCATGCTCCGAGACTATAAGGAGCTACCGTCACACATGATACTCACACGCGTTTGATACCAGATTCCAGACCACTTCGCATGTATACCAACGATATACGTAGTCCAGGCTGTCCCTCAGACGCGGACAAGCTGATGGCAGCCGAACGGCGACACGTCCTAATTCTCATCACGAGTTACTAATCCTTTAAACGGATTACCAATTAAACACGTCGCTCCGAGTAGTGGGAGCCATGCGTTGGGGCTTTGGAACCCCGGCCCCTGGTCCCGGTTCAAAACCCTCGACCCACGAAACATCGCGCGCCAGAGAGAGATGATCATTGTAACGGGTGTTACGTTTCAAATCTCTATACAGCGTCTCGTTGGTCCATTGTATAGCCGGCTGCCAGGTTACCAGGCTGCCAAGTGGCGCGTATTTTCTGTCAAGCTAAGGGGGCGGGATGGGGAAGAGGAGAAGGGAAACACGACACGCCACCCCATGCCATGCCACTGATGATGATGCCACGACCTTGACGTAGACGTACCTAGACCCAGACCTAGACGTAGACGTAGACTTTGGACGTAAAGGTTGCACTCTACTGTGTGACCCCACGTCGAACTGCACAGGAGAGGATCACCGAATCTTTTCAAGCATTAACTTGTTACATGGCGGCTGTTTTTATTTCTGAGGGTGAAGCTGAAGCTGAAGCCTAGACGACGACAACCTCGGTCCATCTGTCGCCTTGCTCGACTACGATCACTTACTTTTCTCAAGGGATATACATATGTGAATCTACACAGCCACTGACAAGCCCTTCAGATTATGATTCTTTATATTTCGGATGAATTATATACTAGGAATAGACTGACACCCTCCACCCTCGAAATACAACCGCCTCTTATAATTATGAATATTCATATGACTTTCAGATACTGAAGATAAAATTTCGTGATTTTTTTTTTCTTTTACAATGGAATGAAATGAATATGTCTTTGAGTATTTTTTTTTTTTTGTTTTCTTCTTTTTTTTTTTTTTTATCGGACACGGCGCTGCCCCTCATAACTTCGCAAATTTTTAGCAGGGTTGATCTCATCGCTAACGAGACTGTTCGCTCGGCAATATATTCGGTGACAGATGCGGCCTGGCCAATCCTGGCCCACGAGGGTCCGTACGGTTTGATTGACGTGTTTTTCCGTTTTCGTGATCCGAACTTTTCCGAGGCGAGAGCTTTCTGCGACCTGCAGACAGCTAGAGGGACGTGTGTCAAATTCTGATGCCTGCAATGCCCTAAGCTGTTAGATAGACAATAGACAGAAAATAACAAAAAAAAAAAATAAAGAAAAAACTATGTAGTATGTGTGAAAAAGCTTTCACAATTTTAATCAAGTTTAAAAAAATTCGTGGAGACAGTTTAAGAGGGTAGCTGAGTGTGCGAGGGTGCTTGACCTCGACTTTTGACCCCAATCTATACCACCGTCGATTTGGTAAGTAGCCGTGCGATGACCACAGTGACTTATTGTTTGCTAACGATCCATCAACTTGTCGGATGGGATAAGAACGATCTCTTCTCTACCTCTACGCGATGTCGACTTACAGCCTCGTCATCATCGGTCGTTCGTTCTGCCTTTTGTCGAGGTGAGTGGAGGCTCGAGAAAAATGAATCGAAACGTCTTTATTTTCGCGATCATACTTCTGGGAACCAACCAGTCAAAGATATTCAATCAACACGAATTCAAAAAAAAAAAAAAAAGAAGAAAAAAAAAAGAGATAAAAGTAAAAAAGAAACATATTCTTACGTCAGAAACTGGTCAGCTCCGTGATATCAGTACCACAGAATCTTGTCATGCACAAAATTGCACGATGAGTTCCTGCAATTTTTTTCTTCCTCTTTCCTTTACTCAATTTTTTAGGTTTTTTTTTTTTTTTTTTCATTCATCCATTTTTTTCTAGATCATCCTTAGTCAAATTTATCGACACGCATTCTCTGAGGAGATTTGTTCGTTTCTTCTCTGTCGCCAATTTGGGGAATGATATATTATTTTTTTCTCTTCTTTTTTCCACCGTGAAGCGAAGGCGTGTAAAGAGTGACTCGGCAATAAGGATACGTTCGCTTTGCCTCGTAGCAATTCCAGAGGTGATGGATGAACGGTCTAGCAAGAGGGGGCCGATATTATCTCAGGTGACGAAGTCACGCGTGCAACGGGCGCCTCGAAGTGATGTCATAACACCAGTTGGTTATCTGCAGTTCACACCTTAGCCGAGAGTCATCTCCTGGGAGGAACTCAAGTTAGTCCTGTACTCCAGTGACTAGCTACCAACAGTTCAAACTACAATCCATATTGAAAGAATTAATGCTTAACGAACTGTCGACGAAGCTATTGTTGCCTCGGCGTAGTTGTCCTTCGTTGACCACTCTGGACCGCAGTTTCTATATGTGACTATATACTATATGCATCATACCCATTCCTTTTATCGGATCACAGAGCCTGGGGGGTAGAACCTCACCAGATTTTCCCTTGCAACGAATTCTACGTTTTACTCTAATGCTCGCCGAGCGTTAATTAACTCAACTCAATTTCACCCCAACCCTCTTAGGTTTGCGTTCGTATTTACGTTGGTTTAGACTGGGCTGACACCGTCGCGGATAGACGAACGCCCATGGCTGAAAAGCCCGCGGGTACGTACCTCGGAGAAAGTCATGTCCCCGATGGGGAGGAGTTAAACATTTTTTAAAATAACTTCCGGAGAGGAAGTTAGCCACCTTTTTGTAAAATTTAGCGAAAAATCAAAAATAAAAAAACAAAAGATGACCGGGAACAAAGAAGTTAAGTCAATGAATGGAAAACAAATTAATGTTCAAGTTACGAGGGCGGAATAACTGCAGAGTTTACTTAATGATATGAAAATCTTAAGGATTTTTGGGGATGCAATCGTAAAGGAAAATTTTTTAACGGCTACTCTCGCCTCCGGCGATCTTCCCGGATTCATTAAGACTTTTATCGGGAAAACACAGAGCCGTCTATGTACCAATTCACTTAACGTAACCAATCTAAAAATGCTCATCAGCAATTTAAAACGACGACGGTTGGGAGGACACCGGCGCATTGGGGGAATGAGAGAAAGAGAGAGAGAGTAAAAGAGGAGGAGGAGAGGAGAGTGGGATCCATTTACGAAATGCTCATCGACCGCGAACCGCTGCGGCCTTTTTAGAACGCTCCTCTCGGATTACTTTGATTCGTTTTGGTTTGCAGATTTCTCTCCCGTTTTCACCTACCACCCCTACATCCCCGCTCACCCCAGGAGCACACCAAACCCCGTCGTTCCTTCCGATTCCCGCAGGTTCCTGGTCGGCCGCAGCAGTAGTACGACTCGCTCGAATTCTGCTGTATAGATAAACCGACTGCATTATCGTTATACACGTATATAATACAGCTATATTCCGTAGGTAGGTACTACCTACCTACCCACTTCCATAACGAAAAAATAAAAATTAATAGAAAGGGAATAAGATCGAGGAGAGAAGATAGCGTGTTATCGCCTTTCGCGAAACCCCCATGCCGCAGTATAAGTCGTAAGTAATGCGGTATAATGCAATGTAGATGTAGGTGGTATGGGGTGCCGTAAATCATTCAGTGTTTGCATAAAATATTAATAAGCGACACGAGTCAATCCGAGATTAGAACGCGATGGAATATAAGGGGATCGGCCAAGGGCCTAGTTGCCCCTTGCCCGTCACTTTATCTATCTCCATTTTATTCTGTTTGTGTTGGCTTTTCCCACGAAGGGATCGTACGTCGTATGGTTTAGTTTGGTCCGGTCCGATCCGTCTGTCTCTTCGCAAACAGTAATAATGCGAAATGACACGTGCCAGTGCTGTCGCAACATCAACAAACACCCACCGCTACATCGAAAAGGCAATCGGGTTCGTATAAACTGCACCACCCACACCAAGAGCCCCTTACTTCGAATGATATGGAACCAAGTTTTCCATCATTCTATACTATGATTATTATTATTATTATTATTATTATTATTATTATTATTATTATTATTATTATAACGCCACAGGGTGCAGATCAGATGTAGGTACAGGGGAGCCTGCTACTTGCTTCACTACTCGTGTAATAATTGCGAATGCCTGTATCAGTGGCTGGCAGACTTGTAGACACGTGCCGGCTCGTGGCTATAAGACCTTATCGTCAGTTCTATATCGTTGTTCCCTATTATCCGTAATATAATATATTCTTCTTATAACTTTCGAGGGTCCCCTGGCCGCTGTACTCATGGCTAGAAAAAACTACCCCTCGCGATGCCCATCCCCCCCGGGGGTACGTTTGTGCTTCCGAGTGTCGCGAGTGTCGACACCCACCTACTTATGCAAATCATTTAATTTAACCCCAGGATCGAGATGGTATCACGAGTCTTATTCGTATTCATTGCTTTCCGAGGGGACACAGATATAAACGCGTTTTGGGATAACGATTGATTTTCTGTATATTGCCAAAGGTCCAACGTTGATGTATAGTATACCTTGTCGGGATCATGTATGTACTACCTACCGTTTTTTTTTTCAACCTTTCATGCATGGAAAGTAAAAAGATAAACAATTTACGACTCCGTTTCATTCATTCATTCATTCATTCATCGGCGTACCGCGAATTATCGCGATATTCAATACGCAATGAAAATTACTCCTATCGATTAATAGACGTGTGTGGGTATAGGAGCAATTCGGTAGGTTTCGAATGATGGATTGGAAACGCGATCATTTTCTCGTTTTACAACAGTGCGAACGAGATTCGCTAACGCTGGTGCATCAGGATCTGCACGGTGTATAAATACGCTTGTATACATAGGTGTGCGGGTACTCCTCCATACAGGGAAATTTCTGCTATCTGTAACTCTGCTAGTGATCGAACACGAGTCTAGCTGACTGCAGTGTTAATGTGGTAAACCCCCGCTTGGTCGTTCAATGATTCCGCCCAGAGTAGCATCGTGTGATACAACCTGTCCCAGTCATCCGAAATCTCTCCCGTCAAATGATTATATCAAATAGCTCTTTGATCATTTTCGATATCGATGGGTCCAATTATTCAGATAATGTTTACGTTCGATGTCGTTAAACAGGATTGACTGGTGTCAAACACGCGTAGCAAATGCACGTCAATTAAAACTCTGTTAGTATTTTTGAAATGAAATGCCTATCTCATACGTATTTATACAAACCGCATTGAATTGTATATAAGAACGAGGATCATCAATGTCAGAGATGAAACTAGCAGCTTCTTTTTTATCAAATGTGATTTTTCCTGTATAGAGATATATACGTGTATATGTGTGTATGTACGCCGAGGCTATATTCATGGAGGACAAGCATGCTGACATGACGTGAAATTATTCAACGGAAACAATGATTTGTTTTAATATGAGGACAGCAACTACCGGCATTGGACTGCGTATTCGTGTTTTGACTGTTTGTTCGTCGTTGAGGTTCGTTTGTTTTTCCTGTTAAATGAAAAACACATCTATACCACTACTGGGGGCAGAACTGGCTGCAGGTTTGCCCGTTTGTCAAAATTATTGCCGTCATTTTATATTCAAAGCGAAACGTACCGCATATACCACGGTCTCGTGAACCATAGAGCCACTTCAACTACGTTATATTTTTCTCTGTCCGAAAGCCATCTTTCAAAAACGAGTTTATACACACGGTAGAAAAAAAGCACAACGTCCATTCCATTCTTAATGCCTTTTTTATACACCCGATTATACATTTTATGAAAAAAAAAAAAGTGCCAGTTTCGTGGTTCTTAATTAAGTTCAAAGTAAGAAAACTGAGTCTACCAACTGGATATATTTTCTGCTTTAGAGATCACCCTCGTTAGGGTATATAACAATAGATTAAATCGTTTTAATCAGGTATAATAAATTGGTGTTGAATCGTCGCGGGTCGGTAGGAGTGTAAGTAACGATCGTAATTTCCGTAAGCATTGGTTCCCGAGGTTAGATTATGCCAGGTTGGGCTTCGAGACGCTATATAGTTAGTTTATTTTTATTACAGTTGTCCCCCATAGCGAGAGTAGTAACAGTGGCAGTCTATTCCAGACAAGACATTAGTCCCGCGTATAGAACCAATAATTTTCCAATTGAACGAGAGAACAACAGAGTGTGGCCAGACATAAATTCGGTTTGGAACGAGACGGGAAGGAACGGAACGGTTGGTAATAGGGCAGATCTCGAATAAATATTATTGCAGCAGCAATCGACGCAGTGAAGTCCTCATCCCTTTCTTCCCTCCGCTCCTTATCCCATTCGAAAAGAAGAGAGAGTAAGGAAGATGGAAAAGGGAAGAGAGAGAGAGATAAAATGGAAAGAGATTCTCACTCGGCTCTCAATATACTCAATAATAAAATGGTCCCTTTGTCCCCGTTCTCGCAGCATCTCGTATGACAGAATGTTTCCCCTCTGGGCTGCTGATATATTGAAAGGATTTCGACAAGACTGGGACCTCGTCGCGAGGTAGTATGGGGTGTTTCCGTGAGCACGCGTTATTCGTAAATGTGTGAGTTTATGCGAAGGGTTGGCTGGAGTTAAGGTGGGAGTAAAGTTAGGAGTATAAGGTACCACTGGATGCAGAGACTTCCCGAGCGTGACGTGTCAACGAATCCCCGTGTGTAGAACGAAACGCGAACGAAAGCCACTCCGGACTCTTTCCGTCCCTTAGACTTTACCTCTCGCCCCTTATATTCTGGCTCTTTGCCGAATACCAAACCCCCAGCACGTGGGTGACAAGAAATAGACACCTTCCATCCGCACGAATTTCTGATATTTTGTAGTAAAAAAAAAAAAAAAAATATAAAAAATCACTAGGATATTCATTATATCCTTTCGTGTAGTCCAAGTTATCCTTCCTTTTACGAGGACCCATTCAACGAAGAAAGATTCCTGCCTCTTACTATTTCAGAAACTTTCATCATGCCCGAAAGATGTTTTTTGACATCGGTAAACTCAGCTGCAAGTGAAACGGATTCATGGACTTCGGCAAGGGCCGAACTATTCGGTATTAAAATCACGTTTTCCCATAATCTGCGGTAATCTCATAAATAATGTGCACCGCTCTGACTAATACATATAGATGTAGGTATATGGTTAGTTTAGCCGAGTCCTTTCACCGGCGTGTATTATTATACCTATGTACACCTACGTACCGCACATACATCTACCGTTGGCGTGAGACCGGCTAAATCTGGATCGTCATTTGACGCAGTGCAAACACATCAGCCAATTATTTACAGCTTCCCTATTCGAGGATCACACGCGTTATACCTACCCCACTGATCTCCATTTCTCTCGGTTCTACGTATACAACATATATACCCACATACACCCCGTTGCACGCCAATGAGTCCGCAGCTTTACATACGTTATTGTGTTCAGAGTCACCAGACAGAAGCTGGGGATGGTCAACAAATCTTTACCCTCAACCTCCCGGGTGTAGAAAATATTCTACTTTCTTTTTTCGCACAGATTTAGGAATATTTTTCGTTCAAGAAATCGAGGAAGAAAACAAATCCGGACATACCTACCTGCATTTAATTTCATGTGGTAACTTTGAACTTTCAAATAAGAAAACGGAAAACCTTGATACTCGGGTCAGAGTGAACTCAGAGAATTCCTCTGATATAATCAGATAATGACTTCGCACGGAATAAATGCATAATCGCATATAGTGCGTCAGCTTATATGTGATCGTGTGAAGCATGGATATGGGGGCGTGCGAGATGACAGTAGCACGGCATGACCGTAGAGCCATTAAGTAATGGAAAAGTGTATGGGGTAGTCGAAAATCGGCTGCTTACGACTTGATTTATTTATCGCAGCACACAACACCGCGACGAATTGCCCCCAGTTGACTCGCCACGCGCCGGATTAGCCGGCTAAGTGTGTTTTACCCATGTCCCAGTGTATAACTGACGCGGGTTACTTTAAGCACCCTTCGGCTTTGTGCGGATCGGTAATTCAGCCCAACTCTATACGTAAATCACGTTGTTCCTTAAAACGCCGTCTTATATGTTCAAGTGAATTATACGAGGTATTCCTCAAGTTTTATATAACATTACACATTCTCCTTCTCACAGATATGTATTATCTATAATACGAAATTCACAGAGATGAAAATTTGGGGAAAAATGCAGAAAAATGTCTTTCCCGCCTTTCTCCCTTCTCTGATCCTGTACGAGATGACGAATGGGGCGAGGAAGCACTTATGACGTGCGATTGGAAGCGGCGAGGATCACCCGCAGCTTTGTTTTCTGCTCCAGTGACGCTCCCGCCACCAGGATTACCCTGGGTGATCAGCTATGAAATTAACTCAAATTCTTAGATAACCACGGTTACCATGAGTTCGACGTGTGTTCGTCTGATTATGGGCCTGGATCAAGGACTCAAAATCCTATCCTCTCACGGCGCCTTTTTACAGATAGTAATAAGAATCTGACAATAATTACACGCGTGCTTTGTACCCTTAAAATCTTCGGAATAAATCCAAGACGTATCTTTTGTAACGGAATGAAATCAGAATCAATGAAACTCTGCCAAGGCCAGAGATCTCGGTTTCCATTGATCCAAAATAATGATAGACTCTCGCTAAACCAGGTTCCTATTGACGAGATCAGTGAATGAAAGAAATCTGGAGCTGCTACCTTAATCCATACAAGTGCTGAAGAGCCTTCTGCGTCTTTTCGAAAGGTGTGAAAACGGTTTCCCACACATCGGTGGAGTAAGGTGGTAGTATAATTACGATATGGTAAGTTTTCTACACAGTTGGGTATAGTTATATGTCCGCTGTTTACGTCGGCTGAAAAGTGTATCGCATTGGTACGTAAGGTGAGTAGGTAGGTATACTACAGTAGCGGGAGTAACCCGCGTCAGATAAAATCCTCAGCCTCGAGGATTTGTCACGTTTTGGAAAATGCGGTAACGTCAGAGGTGTGCGAGGGGCGATTGACTCTAGGTAATGGGAAATTTCTTCGGTACGTTGAGAGCGTCGATCGAACGTCGGGATGTCAAAAAGCTAGAAATCTGCTTTTCAGATTCGTTTGTGTTTGCGCTACGACGCGGAAAGAGTCGGGATTATCGCCCGCGGATGATCCTTGCAGCTGCCGTCTCGCGCGCAACTGCATTGTTCGCTTCTGGATAGATTCGCTCTTTTGTACAAGCGCACCGATGCAGTTCCACAACCTTCAGCTTCGTATCTAAACTTATTTTCGCTATCTGGTATAGCTATAGGTAGATAGCTATATGCTAAACGAAACTGCATCAGGCCGCAACGAAACGCTACGCTGTACCATACCGCGGTGATCCTTACTATGAAAGAAAAGTCGTTCGTTTGATATCCTGCAGTAGAAGAAAATGTCCAAAGTTTGAATGGCCTTAAGAAAATCGCAAAATAGTCGCACGCCGCTTTAGCTAAGGAATATTTTTCTTCTCGTTCAAAAACAGTACGAGCTAAAATATACCACCTGAGATTTCTCATACATATACTCGATAAATAGCGAACGTTTACTCTCCTCGAGAATTTTCTTCTTTGGTCGAATTTCACGTCTTTCGTAGTCTTTCGCCTACCAAATCCACGAAACTGTTTTAGAAACAGTATTTTGGGCTGGTTTCTCTTACTTAACTTACGAGGCAGGTAAGTAGTGTTGTAAGTGGTTGTAGACAACAGCCCCGTCGTCGTAAGCAGCAGCCGTTGCCTAATGAAACTACAAATCTCTCCCTCAGGCACGGGTAACACCTGTTCGTTGTTCCTGGTCTTCGGACGACGGGGCTACGGCGCCCGTATCGCGTACGAAGCGCGGATCATATGTGCGTGCTTGCATACATGTGTAACAGAACATCCTGTGAGACATGGTCGATCGTCAGAGAAGAAAAAAATTGAAAATAGAATCTTGCAATTTTCTATTGGGTATAGATAATGAATTTATTCCGCGATGGTTTTTCGAAATTTCTTTATCAAATCGCTGAATGGTTGAAAGGCTTATGCTAGTGACTCTGTGTGGTGTGCATAGAAATATTCGAATCGTTGTAGTCATTAATCATATATAAATGTAAAATCAGTGTCTGATAATAAACGCAGTTTATCAGGGCTTGGTAGTATCGGGAATTCATTGCATGCAGTACATATACGCGTATAGGTATTACCCGTTGTTGTATGTACCGGGTATAACTGAGCGCGGGGCGAGTTCGAGTGCCAACAATAATCATGACACGGTGGATTGCCTGCAATGACAATAGAATTGATGATTTATTGATTGGCCAGCGACACCGTATAATTGTTTTACAACGCGCTGGTGTGTTGAGCGTATTGGTGGCCTCGTAAAACCGTTCGCAAACAGTCCTTTGCCACCGTCTGCCGCCCCTCTGTCGCACAGAGCTTTTCAATCCATTCTATACAACCACATATTGCGCCGTATTACGCGAATTATTGCGAACCACGAGAGCTGCGAAATTCTATTTGTGTGGTCAAACTACTAGCGTGAAAAAAAAAAAGAAATAAAAATTACGATCATTTACCTGGTCGATGGGACGTATTCAATTACAGTTATACGTACCACATACATCCTCTCATATTTGTATCAATCAACTTACACAAAGTTTCAACGTATATGGTTATATCCTGCGCGAATACATCTTGAGATATGTGTAGATTCGATGGCTCGTAAAATGATTAATTTGATAGGAGTCTTCGGCTGGCTTGTGCCCTGTGGTCTCGGGTGTTTGCTGCCGCCGTAAAGTCTGTTTGCACGTTTGCTTATTTGTCCGCTTTCTGTTTGTCTGTTTGTTTGTATGACTGGTTGGCTGGTTGGTTATTCCGGTATGTATCTTCATTCGCAAACTGCAGTATGAAAACTCGGGATTTATGTCTAGGCTTGTTTAAAGGCTAACAATTCAACCATCTTCATACATCGTACCCAGACACTAATGAAAGTCAGCTGTATACTCATCGCATAGAAATTTTCTCAGATCATGACTCTGGCCTATTTTCTCCCAGGATAGTCATTTTGACGGTATGTAAAACAGTGTAAGGTCTCTACTAGATTGAAGACGGTATAAGGATGGCTGAATTTGTGCCCCGTGAAAATAACCCTCGATGAAGGGCAGCGAGCTCGAGGGGATCCGCAAAGGGAAGAAGGGAGCTCTATACGTTACTTACGCTTACACCGTGCCACTCACAGTTATGGGATCTGTAATATACACAGGGATACGATGCCCTATATACATATATCCATCTATATATGTAGATTTGAGGGGGGGCGGGGTATAGGGCTGAACGTAGACTCAAATTACCCATCATTTAGAACTCGTTTTCACCATGAGTGCAAGTGCATACAAATGTATGCTGATTGGGGCGAGGGGGTCCTTATTTGATTATACGCATATCAACAAATGTTCATTCGATTATATGCGCCGGATGGGAATTCTTCGTATTAATCTCTCAGAGGTAATGCATACTATAGCCCGAAGTGAGATCGTTTGTCATTTGGCTCTTCTCTAATGCAGTTTCGCAGGCTCGGTGATACGCCTTTTTCTATCGGATCCTGACAAGGTGTAGAATTCTTCAAGGACTCTTTGCACCTGTCAAAAGTCTAAGAGATCATCGGATATCGTAACGAAAAGTGGAACATTGGCCGTTGAATCAGAATCAGAATGCGAATCGTAGAACGACAGCTGGTTTATCCGGTGGATTCATTGCGGAGAGAATACGGCACCTTTGACAAATTCGATTCGCGTGTCACAGCCCGTGAAACACGGAGTGCTGGAAAAGTGGCGGAGGGTGTTTTTCTCAGAGTCTCTAAATCAGCTAAATGGCTGGCAGCCGGGAACCGGTGTAATGCGCGCCGTGACAGCCGTGGCAGGGGCCTGCCTCCGGGTGCCTTCCTCGGGGGGCCGCTGAATATTTCATATCCGGAGTGAGAAGAACCGGCAATACGATGTGGAAAGTGAAAGAGAAGGAAAAGGCGATGAGAGGTATGCCTGCCACCCACTGTCACCTACCCGAACGTAAAAGTATAGCTACTCATCAGCGGCTCCCGTTTCGCTCATCTCCTCAAGCGACCTGGGCGGCTAGGCTCTTCTCTCGTCACATCTCACTCCTCAGGACTACCGCCTGGAACGTCGGGAATTATTCACGTGTAAAAGTGCTTACACAGAATAGGGATCATTTTTTCATCAGTGAAAAGCCTAAGGGAAAATTCCGTGCTCTCTACACTCGTTCATATTGCATAGAGGTATTCATACCGCATAATGTTATCCCTTTGGTAAAATTTGTTTAACATTTACCTCCGTGAATATCGGTAATATTGTGAGAGTAACTGCCAATTATAATATTTAATAACAGGTGAGATTCTATTTCGCTGTCATTAAATATTTCGCTTTTTATTCCTGTAATTTGCGAAGCACGTTAATTACCACTTGGCGGAAGCTCGGATGTATCCTTAATACCTGGCGATAGCTGACGTATGCATACCTACACACCTAGACAGACTGCATTATACCCATGTGTGATTATTAATTGGTGTTTGTTTCTAGTTCGCTGATCTCCCCGAGTAACGTCGGCATGGTTCAGCCCTGGCAGCTGATTGCAATAATAATTCCATCCTGCCATGCCAGGCCACTATCTCTAACTCCGATCCATCTCGTCTATATAGTTCTCTATATATATACGTGCGAGTGAGTATCCTCTTCGTCCACACTAATTTCCTATCTCATGTCCGTGTGTGACAAATATATCGAACTGCTACCGAGACCAGAGATTGGGCACGCGTCGCATCGACCCTTAATTACCGTTAAGCTTCCCTGGCTTATCAACGATTATAGAAACTCTCTTGATGCTGGATTTTCGAGCGTTCTTAACGTTCGATTATGGATTTTAACTCACGACAAATAATCGAGTGGATAAAATGAAATGAAAATTGTCTTATATGTATAGCAAACGTCGAAAAATATCTGACAGCGTCAGATCAACCGGAGAGCAAATAACACACCCAGAACAGATTTAATTTCGGTTTAACAATAGGGAGCAGAACAGACGTCAGGGATAGCATGTAAACAAGTTGTTAACAGATCGATTCAGGCTGTCCGCTTTCACTCAGAGTGAGTGACTGCAGCCAGCCACCTCGACAACCTAATACCCACCTTGAATCCTGGAGAGATCCCTCATTTTCGCGCACACGCAGAGTTTCGCGAATATATCTTACGCTGGTCCTTCTCTCAGTCAAATAAATTATGCGGTAAAAATCTTCATGGGATTTGAGAGGATCGGTTAATTTACAATGATTGTTGCATTTCGAGAGATGAAAATATCGTAGAAATTTCGAGGGCATCAGCCTGCTACTAGGCAACCCAAACATCTCCTGAGTGCGCAGAGGAGTTGCATGAAACTGAACGAATGGTTTGGCTCGATGGTTCGCTTGGATACGTCTGTCTGTCTGTCTGTCTGTCTATCTGGTTGTTTGCATAAGCAGCGAGTTGTTTCGACAGCGCGGTGCACAGGCTACGAGTGTTTGTCAAATGTTTGATCAAAATGTTTGACATTTCCGAACGGTACCGAAATTAAATGCGATGTTTGATTGGCAATACATATAACGTGTATACCTATATATATGCACGAGAGGCATACGAATGGGTAGTTTTCGGGCGGTATGATGAAGCTCTGTGATCTTCGATGACTAGAGTAACATATAGATGAAATAAAAACCGCACGCGTGTAAATATGCAAATATAGATCATACATAATGTCAATGTAAGTAGATACGAATCTGAGTAGGTACAGAGTCGAAGTTGCGACTCAAGTATCTCCTTTGAGAATTATTGTTACTCATGGTTATAAAAATGCACTCGAAACCAAGTTGTACCACATTAATTCTCATAGGTGAAAGGCTAGCCTCGTTATCCTGAATTGTTTCTCTGGTTTCGAATCAATTCATAGATAACCATGGAGCAGGTACACGTATCGGTTTATTCTAACTCAACCCACGGCCAAACTTGTAGTTGTGCCTTCAAGCTTCAATGGTGAAATTGTGTTGTTAGTATCTCCGTGGACAGCCACTGAAACGGTGAATTACAGACGCGTGCACCGTCATGCCTCGTTGGTCCCCGTTGCGTCCAGCATTGTGCACCGTGTCCGATGGCTGCGGGAGCACCGTTGTAGATGAATGAGCGTCAAATGATGCTGAGTGGATGTCAGATTGGTCGTGACTCGGTATTTTCATAAAGTAACTCGAGGGACTTCGAAGGGGACTTGTACACACATACATACACACCTAGATTTAGCATATTTCAACTGATTAACTCACTGCAGTCTATCACAGCATGATACCGAATATTGTTACGCTTAACAACAATTGCACATTGCTTTGAACTCTTCGAATTTTTATTCTCTCTTCTTACTCCGTACATAGTACACCGAGCATTAATGGATTATTAAGCCTTGAGGAGTATATAAGAGGGAAAGGGCCCGCTTCGCTCGACCCTTCGGCTCTTCATGTCGTCTCATCCTTTGCCCATACTTCTGACTCCTCGTCCACGTCCTCGTACTTAAAGTGACTCGTAGCTACGCGGTACATACATAGGCTGTAGTTACGCGTACAGTAAAGTTAGGCGAATGAAAAAAGTTGCGGTACCCTCAGGGGATGCCAGACCGTAGTTAACATACTTTGGAATAATCTTCATTGAAAAAGTTTCCGCAAATCTAGCGACGTGGAAAGGTGTGCTAGTCCTCATAATACACATTCATTCACCTACACCATATTCTAGAGTGCCGAAATACAAGCTTCATATCTAGTTTACTGAATGAAAAATTCTGCGACTAAAACACGGAGGCATAATAAACAAGGATAGGAATGTACGAAAAATGCTTTAGGAATAGGTATTTTTCGCCCGTGTATCGCGTACCTGTCTTCTTTTTTTGACGGTAATTTTGGGTTTAGTGGACGAGGTTGTTACCGGGCGGCAACGTTGACTGGAACAAAAGTGAGTGCCGTTCCAGTTAGTCCTCAGAATTTCTGATCCTAAGTAAACAGGGACCGGTAAAATAGCTCTAAGCGGTTGTATAACGAGGATTAATCTTCGCACCTGGCCAACTGTCGACTCGAGAGCAAGTCGAGAGAAACTCAAGCCGGATTCCGGGGCTCACAGAAGTAGGTGTAAGTATGCATACTTCTACGTGACTCGTTGTACATTTACAAATCTCAAAACGGACCTGAAGAGGTCGGATCCGAGTCTTACGCAAGTACCAAAAAGATGATTGTTCACTATTCAACTCTGTTCATCGCTACTGATTCAGAGTTCAAAGCGTGATTCAACGATCGATCATCGAACGGGCTGGTAGAATTCATGGAAAATCTCATGCTTTTATAATTTTATTGAGACACGGGGTCAATCGAGTCGGTATTATAGTGTCTTGGCGAACGGATTCAAGGGTTAAACTCTGTCAGGAATGACGAGTCACGATTTGGGTCGGGTATTATCTTGTCATCGATAAATATTTTCCGGATTATCGACAGCTACGAATATCTCATAAAATATTGAATGATTGACGTATGTGGATTAAAATAGTCACGATTTATGCGACCGTGAAACGATATTGCCATCGTTGGATAAATATCGTGAAATATTTCCAAATTCTATTCATTGATTCGGAAAATTTATCTGTGACGATATCCTACGACGCGTATTGCGCAGGAACGCAGGAACGCAGGATCTGAAAGTATATGTGAGGGTGCATATATAAGATGAGACAGTTTAGTCGTCTAATAATTTTGTTGATGCCAGTGACATCTGGTGCTCGTAACAATCCTTTCACGGTTCTCTCGGGCTGCCCCTTCTGTCACGGTTTTGTTTAATTAATCATTTTGTATTAATAAAAGCCCTCCTAATGAATTCACTGATTTCACACCGTTAATACGAGTTTAATTTAAATTGAATGAAGTGCCGGCCCCTTGCACCGTCCCATCCCATCCTACCCCCATCATGGAAGTGAGCTACCCCTGCAAATCGTTCTTTCGTTCTTTTTAGCTCGCTGTTTTATTGATCTTCATTCCCTCTGCACCGGCTCTGGAATACTCTGAAACGTTTTGCCAAAAGGTTGCCTATTTTTCAACCGCGCTTTTGCTCTCCGGCCAATTCCTATGTTACCGCGACCACCACCCGCATATAATACCTATATACCCCGACCGACCATCCGACACCTACACAATCTTTCAATAGTACATTCCCGTGTCAGCTGTTTGTCCGACGATCAAATTTACCACATAGAATATACATGCCAGATATTTTAACGCCAAAAATTCCACGGTCTCAAAAAATTTAGAAGTTTTTTTTCTTTTTGGATCTTTATGATTATTTAATTTTTTTTTTCTTTTCTTTTTCTTCAAATTTTTCGTTAGATTCTTCATCTTCGAGACGATCAGATTTATGGCGATAGAAATATTTGAGATTTTATTCTGCACAGTGAAATTTTCAAAGTTTTTGGAACATTTATTGCAACATATACTTAAAAACATATGGGTATATGTACGTTACCATATACAGGGTGATTCAGAATGCGGCACTTTCCTTATACCAGTGGATTCCTCGTAAAAATTTAAGACGAAAATTATCAATGCCAAAATGTCGAATGGGAAGCCGTTTTCAGGTAGGAGCCGTTTAAAGTTAGCTAATACGAGAGCAGATGTGAGACTGGCTCAGGGCCGCTACCGTTATTTTGCCAGTTTGCGAGATCGCGGTGGCCGGTGACGCGTCGCGAGAACCAGTGCGGCCCTGAGACAGTCTCGTATCTACTCTCGTATTGGCTCACTTTAAACGGCTCCTATTTGAAAACGGCTTCTCGTTCGACATTTTGGCATTGATAATTTTCGTGTTAGATTTTTATGAGGAATCCACTGGTGTAAGAAAAGTACGGCAATCTGGATCACCCTGTATATGATATTGGGGATGGAAACTTCACTCGAAACTCGTTGGTATCCGTTTTCGTAGTACTGATAAATCTTCTGACTTACGTATATCGAATTCAATAAATACGAATGATTTTCTATAACGGGGGATGACTGCGGGGGTAGTTTACGATAGGTGTACAATATTTGACGTCGAGTATAGAAATGATAGGGTGAATTTCTTCCAATGTCGATAGGGAGCGCCACGGTGCTTGCAAGCTCCGAAGATCCATAGGTGCCCACCACCTCTTGAAACAGCTTTCAAGCTCGTGGGCGTTGCTAACAAAGCCGCACCTCGGACTCCGCCTCTCCACCATCATCCCCCAGGAGTTCCTCGTTCCTGGTGTCGTTGCAGTCTGTTTGTCTCCTTGTCTGGAGTTGCCCGCACCGTTGCTAGATCTGCTATAATATTGGTGCACACATACCCTTGTGTGTGTAGAGGTACGCTCGTCCATGCATACATAGATGTGGTTCCCTGCCTTGAACGTTGTCACATTTCTTTCATCTCACATGGTACTAGAATACGTCACATATAAACCGCGTAACATGATTCCATCATTACGAAATTGACACCGGTGATCGTATTGGAAACATGGGATATAGTACACAAAGAAACATCTTTTACGTCATTCAAATTCGATGGAACATTACACTACACTTGTCCAATTCCTATTTCTCCTTTTCTTTTCTCATTTTCTCGTACCGTTGTTTGGCATTTCATTAAAATTCGTATCTGATTATCTTATGATTTTCTATCAAGCTTAATCCCGTACGTCCTACACACGGCTCCCCATGCAACTTGGTACGAATTGCTATATATATATATGGGATAATCAACTCTGACTGTACAAATCTTCCACTTAATATTTATTTTATTCAAAGTCTCAGATAACGTATAGTGTATCAACTCATACCAGCCTTACACCACCACCGCTACTACTACTCAGAAATGCAGAATGAAACTTGTGCAATAATATTACAGTGTCGTGCTTGCAGGCGGCGTTAGATTATGAAAAGTATTTTTTCTTTCTCTCTCTCTCTTTCTGTTGTCTTTATTTGATAATTATTTTAAGTAGTTTTCTTACTATATACTATGAATATCGTTGACAGAAAGCAATAGTTTAAAAAAATTAAAGAATTTGCAGGCTCGAGACATACGTTGCAAATAACCGTGAAATAAAATGAAGAAAAAAAAAAAAGGGGAATCAAGTCAAAGGAGGGAGGAGAAAAAAAGAAAACATTCGTCCTGTGATTGCGAAGGGGATGAATCAAAGAGAGGCGTTGAATTTTTCGTAATTTTAACCTAAATTGGCCTTTTCACTTTGAACGGAGTGCGTATACGGAATCGAGCGTTCCTAAGTCGCGAGAGGGTTCTCGCCGAGTTTATTCAGCCCGCCAAACTTTGTAGTACATCGTGTCCAGCCAGAGGGCAGGTCTTCGTCCGAACGGTGTACCTCACCGTACACGTTCAACATGATCCCATGGTAGGTATACGCACACAGTTATGCCTACGAAAGCACGCGGCCCATATACATCCGTATATACGTAGATATAGATACATATGTACACCCCGTATACACACGTATCTACAGTATATATACACGAGTCGCGCTTTGTCCGGTTTCTCGCTCGCAATTAGGGTGGGACTCTGCCTCGCACCCCTCAACCCTACATCCCCCCCGTTAGCGGGATGAAGAGGGAAGAGAAACGGGAGGGTGAGGAAAAGGGAGGGAAGCTACGCTAAGTAGAAAAGCGTGTATCCACCCCTGAGCCCACGAAAGGTGGCGGCAGCGGAGGTACCGGCGGTGGCGGTTCGGACAGACGAACGGACGGACGGCTGACAGCAGCTGACCACCGCGCCGCGAGTCCGGACCGTCCAGAGGGGTTGGTTATACCAGAGGGAAAGACGGAGCGATGGAGAGAGGGTAGAAACTTTGCGTTCTCGTCCATCCCGTGTCGCTGGACCTCGGTATACTGGTCGAGATGAGAGTGAAACAGATAATTCATATCATCCTTGAATATATTATAGACCTGTGGATCGGCTTGATTTCTGTTGCAATTATATCGCGTCAAGAAGCGAATACGTCAAACATATTATACCGCCTCGATTTTTTTGTTCCCATCGGAGAATGTTCAGAAGACATTTTACAAAGTTTCTCAAATTCATATTTCTATACGATTCATGTCTGACTGGTGAATTTCGATTTTTCGGGGCTGAACCTGAAGCGGATGAACTCTTCAGCAGATCGAATTAAAAGAATTTCATTTCGTTATATGTAGACAAATTTTGCAGCTAGCTAATTCAACCGTATGTCATATAGGACAAGTCTTTTCGTTCCATCGAGTGGATGCGATTTTTTCGAAATCACTCATGAAGAATATTGCCTGATATAAGAACTTGTAAATTAATGATAAGGGTTTAACACGCCGTATAGCGTTGATGCCACGCTAGTCGCACCTCGTGTAACATTCATACATACATGGTATATAGCATATATATAGGTATATGTGTATATTGTAAACTCGCCCCCGCAGCAAACTGTGGAACAGTAATATTACTCGAGTACGTACATACCATTACACATCCCTACTTACGCCGGGTATGGACCTATGCCTCGGTTGGTTGGTATCCTTTGGAACACCCCACAAGGGTATCGTTTGTCTAACCACCCCGCCTAAGTCGTTCCACTCGCGTTTGTAGCATCTAGGCAGCACGTGGTGCGCCCAGTACGTCATCGAGCAGCGGTGCAGGACGTACCACCACGATATACTAGACCTCCCCCATACGAAATTGAGACTAATGTTGATAAGGTAAAAAGACTTTACGAGATATTACTGTCGTTATTACGATTATGGCGGTATACACTATCTGCGCAAGCCGAGACACCCTTGGCGGTGGTAACTTAAACCTGCTGCACCAACACGCCAAAGTAACCGACGCACAAGACATCCTACATCCTCGGAGAACTTCGCGGGGTAATAAGGGTTGATAAATATATCTATAATCCATGAGAATTGCATAATATACCCCAGTCGGATATGAACTGTCGCTTAATACTGTATACAGATCGATGCGGTACCCTGATAACAGAGATTGCAGAGTAACGGCCTGGCGCGGCGTCGGGACGCGCCTGGCGACCGCTGATACGGTCAGCCGGGGGATAAAGTAGATATTAACAAGAGATGATCCGTTAATGAAGCGTATGTTCTCCATACTCCGCGTTTCGCGTCGCTAGTTACTCACCCTGGGTTTCGCGGTACTCGCCCATTACCCGAAGCCTTTCCTGTTATCTTCCGTGGACACCGCTTCCCTCGTTCGCCTGCACCGTACTCCCCATTCTAGTTATTATTAAACTTAGCCGACTACGTCAACGCCCGCTTTCAATTAGCCCGTGTATAAAGTGCCCCGGAGTTCTGATGCCTAAGGGCCTCAGGACAGCCAAGTCCCACTCTCAGCACGACTCGTGCGCGACGGTTGACGTAGTGCGGATGTCCTGGGCGAATCCTTTAATGAGGCACTATAATTTACGTCCTTTACTCCCACCGTTATGTCCGACCCGTATATGCAGCCAGTATTAAACGAGGATCGATCGATCAGTTTCAATCGATACACAAGCCCGAAGTACGTTCGTAATTATGTGTGTGAAGAGATCGACATGCTCGCGTTGCGCAGGTGCAGGGAGATTAAATATATCTGCAGACATCCCGCGGTACAGAGGTGATTGCTATCTAGATAGTGAGCTCTCATTTCTCATCAGTAGCATAAGTCTTTCATAGGTCAGCCTATACTCACCTGTAGCGATTGATAATATCAAGATCGACTTACATCACGGATAAATGCAACGTAGAGAAAATTATTCTCCACTGTTGCTAATGCGTGAAAAGAAAATTCCATACTGTTTTTGTTCAGTTTGTCTGTTTTTTTCATGAAAATATACGATCGAAAAATGAACATTTTTTCATTCATTTGAAGATTTTTCATCGTAACGAGTCGGTTTCCTCAGAGGTATATAATATAGGATGGAATTAAGTTGAAGAGAGATATATCGCGGGGGTGAAAAAGGAAAGTAGAGACCGGATGCATGTATGCGCATATAGCCGTAAGACCACGCGGTCCCGGTCGGGGCGGTTGCAGAACATCAGTGAATGTATGATATTTCTGTAGTTCAAGAGACGTGACTACGTGTTTACTATTAATAAGCTCGCTTTTACAACCAAGATCAAAACAGAAGCAGGTCTAACGAGCAGTCAGCAATAAAGATTCCTCAGCCAGGGAACCGGCGTGGCATTGCATCGGGGTGATGATTAGAGGGAAGCAAGCTGGCCATACCGCGGTTACTCGCCCGCGAACACGCGTACAATTACACGCGGCACAGTTACCGAGGAACAACTACTGACCGAAGAGGGAGTTATAAATTATCCTTCCTGCTCGGTTTGTCACTCACCACTATTAATTAGAACGTTCTAGACATCCAGGAATATATAGGTGAAAATAACACGTAACATTTAGCTCCCGGACAGGTATATTCACAGGATTATGAACATTTACTCAAGAGAGAAGTCCCGGTTAGCCAATTACACCTGTAGAAATGTTTGGCGATATTTTTGGTTCGGATCTTTGTTCTCTTCGTTAATTGAGCGAAATCTAATCGGCTGAGATTTGATTTCGTATTTTACGTTTATAATTGACACAAAACTGGGGATTGAGGCTTTCGGCGATGATCGAATTTTACCTCTATAACATATTTGTCTCTTTTCCGTTGACTATACAAAAAATCGGAAAATGATCACGAAGAGCGCTGCGTATAGCCTGGGCTTATTACGACGAGCTTCGCTTGCAAGCTTACCCTATCTATACTCTATAGCGTTGGACAGTGGATTCATTCATCACAGCTGACCCCTGTCACTGGGCACACGGAGATTTTTCTTTTGTTAAAACAAAGATCTGAGTGGGTGTAGGATACGAGCTTACAATCAGGCGTCAATATCGAGAAATTGTACAAGTATTAAGATATTCGACGTGCTTAACTCGCTCGAGACTTTTTGGAGGCAGATTTAACTGATTTTCAAGACTGTGTTCAATCAACTCTTGAAGTTTATCGCGAAGAGATTTTTTCGAAAAATGTAAGTTCATGTAATTCCAATACCGCTTGAAATCAAAAATCAAAAATTATGAATGAAGCCTGAAATTTTTACGGTTTTTATACTGTAAAGCTCAGCGATGTACTGTACCGCGTCGTCCTAAAAATCTAACGAAAATCGACACTCAGCGCGCCCTTAGCTATGCTGTATAGTAGACGAGGTGCAAAAGGTGAGGCTAGGTGTCGGTTTAAGGAATATGGGACAGCTATCAAGGCGGGCATCTTCGCGGCGCCAAGGACGCGGCTAACGAGCCGCCGTCTGGCCATTCAGTTCGGTTCTTCGCCTCGTACCTTCGTCGCACCACGTGTATAGACATATACATGATACGACGTATATATGTATAGTCTTGTGGGCCGCGATGCAGGTCTTACATCTTATACCTGAACGGATGTACCAGAGCCACGGTACCACGTTGAATAAGGCAGGATTCGAGGTTCTCCGCAGCTTTCGATACCTACTATACACGTTCATGGGGAAGCCGCTAGCCTCTAGTCTCTTGAATCTCTACTAAATATCAACACCTTCTCTTATGCGGCCTCTCATTGAAAACGTGGGCGCGCGGGATCTCGCCCATTCACGTCGTGCCCCTGTACCTGGAAGTCGCCCTAATGATATGCCCGAACCCCGCTCAATGGACCTTTCGGGAATTCTCCGACGCTTTCGAAGAATTAGGAATTCCGAGGTCGACTTCTATACGCGGTTGTGAAGCGGCGGTGAAAGACGGAGACGAATTTTAACAGAGGGAGAACGGGATATAAAGAAGAGGATGTTTTGTGGGAATCGACGATTCTCTGGCAGTTTATGCCAGATTTATAAGCGCGAATTCACGCGCTTTCAGAATCGCCGAAATATGCCACTATTCTTCCTATGGCACATCCACCCACCAGCTATTCACACCTGGAGGCTAAAAAATGAAAAAAAAAAGGAGCAGCTATCCTTCACTGCTCACTTGGACATTGAGGAACATCAGAGAATTGAACATGCTGATCGAGATTCAATAATATTGATTCCAGCTGCTGTCGATCTAAACTGTCGACAACTCGAGAAGAAATAAAAAATATGTTAATCTTATACCACATTTCACACGATCCAGAACGCGAATTGAAAATTTTGTCTTATTTTTATTGAATTTTTAGCTGATCGACGTTTCCACCATGTTAACAAACCATTCTGATCCGAAGTCGTCAATTTATCGGATACACAATTTCTGTGTTAAACGCAATGTAAAGCAACACTTCTCAATAAAACCATGTTCAATTCCAGGTTCAACATACAGAGTCGAAATGACATATAAATGTCTTTGGTCAAATTAGCACAAATGTAAGTTGTCACATATTAAACATAAAGATGTTGACTGACCGTTCTTTCAACGGTTGGATGATTTTTCCTTTTTTTTTTCGATACTCGTTTACCAAATTTTATTTTGACTAACCGGATTCATATAATGCGAATCTGTGGTAGGTCTTACCAGCACGGTCATCGACTACTAATTAAGTCTGTACCTGCTACTTTACTTTCTGATTGTGTTTAAGCTGTTTCGCTTATACTAATGATAAATCGAAAGTTTAATCCGCGAAGTGCTGCAGATGTTTGTTATAGTATGGTGTCGGATGCAGCACACGTCGAGCTAAAAGACAAGGTTGAAGATGGTGATGTCGATGGGATGAAACAGGTTTACGGCTCCGTCGCCTGTTCTTTCATTCTGAGCGCATGTCGATTGTTTTATGGCCTCTGATTCGTAGCTTCTCGGCTCGATGGTGTTGCCACCCTGGAACCTGGACCTGGACCTGGACCTGGACCTGGAGCTGGTTCTGGTCGTGGTCCTGGTCCTGGACATGGATGTGGACGTGGACCTTGCAACGGACCGCCGCCAAGGTGGCGCCAAGTTGGTTTGCGCGTTGGGTGTTAAGAAATAAAACTTCTTGCCATCGGTGTAACGTTTACGGGATTTTAGTTTTTCCGTATCCTCTAGGGAACGGTTCGGTGTGCGAATTATTCTTTAGAAAGAATAAGGTACGCGAGCTGGACTAACTGGTGCCAATTAAATGGAAATTTATCCAATCGAGAAAGTAACAAAGTGCCGACTACGTAAGCGGTGAAGAGCCGAGGATTTTCTCGGCTTAATTTTTACGAAGCCACTGAGTAACCGCGAAGAATTTTAAGTAAATCAGGAAGGGGTGTTGTACCGGAGAGAAGCCTGTACTTTTCTCTCTCCCGTCTATATACCCCGTATCGTATCCCCCTCCCTATTTGCAGCCCCTCGCTACTTTCCTCTTTTATTTCTCTTTCATTTTATTTCATTGGCCTGCAAACGGTACAGCGTGAGAATTCGTTTACTTTTTTTCCCATTAAGAAGACAATGTCGCGGGCACGAGCTCTGGCTACGTGAACAGCCTTAGCTGACGTGTCACCAAGCGTTTTATTCCCGCTATTCAGAAAGTGCGAAAGTTTAATTAATTTAAACCTGGTATTAACTGGTATTGCCAAAAGAAAAAAAAAAAAGAAAAAAAGAAAAAAGAAAGAAAGAAGAAAAACTCAATTCCTCAGCGAAACTTCTTCTTTCGCGAATCTGTTACTACTTGATTAATAATAATTAATAAGTACTTCATACTAAATGTTTATTCCACTTCATTCCTCTCTTCGCAAATCTACTTCTCAATTCATTCAACGATAAAAACGATCCGGTTTCGAAATTTGGAGAATTTCAAGACTCCCGATTTGTTTTCTCTGCAGTAGGTATAGAAGCTGATACGGCGTGACAGAACTTTGGGCGAGTTCCATCGGCGTCGTTGATCACTCCTGAAGAATGAAATGTTATTTTGGTCGTATTGTTTGCGCGGTGAATCCGTCGGATTTCTCTCCAGTGTCGCTCCCGTTGAGATAACATTACCCGTGTAGATACGTCGGTCTTAGCCCTGGGGTCAGGACGCCACAGTTTGTTTGTTCTGGTTGCCAGGTTCTAAGAGAACGGTGAGTGATGACCCACCAACCCGCGGAGAGAAGCTGCTAAGCCTCGACGACACGGGTCGCCGGCATGGCTTACCAACCACCCGACCTCGGTAACCTCTTCCTCTCATCCTCCGCCACCTACAACCTCCTAGTTCACCCTCTTCTGGCACTCCGGAGCGCCTGCAGACTCGAAACTCAAGAAGTCGTCCGGTTATAGGCCTAATTCCAAAAATACACTTCGAATTGTTCGGTTTCATTTAGCTTCTCCATTTAATTCATGGCGTCGAAGCGATTGAATGATTTTTATCACGAAGAATAGGATCGATTCAATTCCTGAGTCACAGCTAATTGCCTCCGTACAAGATTCGAATATTTCCTATTGGTTTTGGCCGCCGAAAGACCGGGGAACGACGCTGACGTTAAGAGGCGTGGATAGACACGCGAATGCCGATGTGAAATATAGGAACGCGACCCTGGGGTCATTCTCTCGAGACAACCGCGAGGTTTCGTTGAAAATAAGAGTGAAAAGATGGAGAATAGGAAGCCGAAGAGTCGTGCGAATTTGTGAAACGTTACCGTGACGTTCACCGACTCTCGACTCATTCGGGCGTCGCGGTTGAGCAGAAATAAAGGACGGGGTTAACAGCCGGGGCCGTCGCATTCCGGGGCGACGACGACGCGTCAATGTGCTCGTCGACGACGCTATTCCCGTCCACGAAGTTGCTATGAATCTGCTTCTACGGATCCGTCACTACTTCTCGCAGAGTTCTTCGGTGCTGTAAACAGCCAAACTCCTTGTCGATGATTTGTTGTCGAGGCGTGTCTCAGCTCCAGGCATACCACTTACACCAAGATCTTTGTGCCAAACTACTACCACACGACATTAGCTGTGTCTCATTTACTTGGACCGAGTCCCAGTCGAGGTGGGAATGATCTACCTCGTCATTTCCCATGTCTTATTTTATGCCGCAAGAGCAAAATGAAAGGACATCACTCCTCGCCTGGATTGAAAGTGCGAGGAATTGCGTAGACGATGTGATGGAACAAGGAAGGTGTCCTTTGGTAACCCTTGAAGGATGTTGGAGGGAGTGAAATTATTTAAATGGATTATCCCGCGCGCGGGAACTCCGGAGGAAAGTTTTCCGGAATCTACTAATCTGCTCTTAAAATTTAGATGGATTATAAGAGGAACAGGGGCCGGCGTGGAGTACCGGAGGTGGAGGGCTTCGTACTTATTATACTTAACTGGATGACGTCTTTTTAGGAACTAACAATGAGGGATGGCAGACCGAGGAGACGTTTAATGCTGTGGAAAGTAAGAAACGGTAATTAATATCAATTATCTTTCTGTTTGCGACCACTAATTACCCTGCAGTGACTCTTTCTCCTAAGACAAAGACACATTAGCGATAAAGCTGCTTTTCTCACCCGACTACCACCCCCATTGCCCCCTGAAAATTGCACTCGAAGTCGAATTTTCATTAGAAAAATTCTCATCGGCGAAAATATTTTCCAATTTCACGTAAATTGAACTATTACTATACAGGTGCATCGAAAATATATCACAGCTGCCTTACTCAAGTATCGAACCTGCTTCTTCATTAGTGTTAAACAAAACCGCTGCCCCGATACTTACAAGTACCCTCATCCCGCCATCAGTTCAAATATTGACCTCATGCATGTTAATGGAAGCTTTGGTGATTCAGGAATTAGCCATCAGCAGCTGATCAGCAAGTTTTTATATCTATATTCATCTCGTTTTTACTGTTTCATTATACCTGTAATGTATTTGCTTGCGTCGGTGTAGTGGGTTTGTTACGTATACGTAAAAGGCTTATAGTAGTCGATAAATAAGTCGTAAGCTGAGTCGACGAATGCATCAACCTAGTATGTTAGTTATACAGGGTATGGTTCGGAATGAGTTGAATAGACAAGTACACTTGAAATCGGAATGAACCTTGATAAATTGGTGTCGAAAGTATATATACATACGTGAAGTTACAGTAGCTGAACTATAACCATAAGAGATTCCATTGGACGAATGTAATTTGCATACAGGTTGGTTTATACGACCACATCAGCTGGTTCGCTCGTATAAGTGTAATTATCGAGGGAACAGATGCACAGGACAGAGTGTTAGGTATACCGGTGCAATGCTACCTCGAAGACTGCACGATACTCTAAAGTTACGACTTGTATATCTCGCGTTTCCCAGATCACAGCAAAGTGGTGAAAATGTTCTATCGGTTTACTGCTCCCGTTCGTTCTCCGATTATTCTCTATACAGGGAGCGACGAGGCGCGTATCATTAGGACGAGACCGAAGACCATGTTGATGTCGGGGGTCTAGTTTTTCTTTGCAAGTTTTCGTTTATTTCATTTTTTGTTGTTTCTTTTCTCCCCTCTCTGCCCCCCTCTCTCTCTCTTTTTCGCGGTTCTTTATTATCCATCTTCTCCCGCACCGTTACTCCTCGATTTTTTGTCCTCCGCGAGACGCGCTCTCCGCAACAGCCGTACCTAATCTAATGGGAGAGACATAGGGGGACGGGCAGGCCCCAAGGGAGCCGAAGACATATTAGAGGCATACCCGCGCCTACCTGCGGGGAAGTTGCTACCTGATTCTTACCCAAGTGTAAGAGAGAACGATCGAGATGTGGATTGAGAGGGCGCTAGGACCTTTCTTTGAAGGGCACCGCCACCACTTGTCGTTCGATCGGCGGCGGTCCGTTTTAAATCCGATCGTCCCCCATGCATGTGTATACTCTATACGTGTGCAATCGAAGCATAGAACAGTACCTTATACTCATCTCAAGATATAGGACACCCACATCTATGCGTACCAAAGTCAAGAAAAATACTTTGCGCCAGGGTATGGGCAAGGATGTGATGTAGAATTCCATTTAACAGACTGGAGTGAGCGGGACTAGCTCCAATCGTGCGCCTCATCGACTACGCGATACAGATTTCCTTTACATTTATAAGTCCGGCACAATGCCCGAATAAATTGTCTGACCATGGACAGCCTTTAGCGCCATCCGACTGCACTCCGCATGGCGTCAACCTCACTAATACTTCTACCATTTCTCTTCCACACAACTTTTGTGGATTTAATGCTGTGCAGTGGAGGAAGTCTTCGAAATGTAATTTAGTACTGTACCCCGTAGCTATCCGACGAGGTATTTGAAAGTATTTCTTGATTTCTGAACAAATAGACACGCACGTATTTCCCGGATCGATCGAACTGCGCTGAACGAGTCGAGCGAAGTAATATAAAGTCTAGACCCTGCAAGTCATATACCAGTCATAAAGCTGAGGGCTTGCGCCTCCCGGTGGTTTTTCCTCGTTCTTTCTCTCTCAATTTTTCTCTCAGAGTATTTCACCCCTCTTGAACGAAGTTATAGAAGAGGTAGGTAACCTTTGGCTCTTCCACTCGCGGTTAAAGCTCGCCGAAACCTCCACCTCCCTCACTACCTCAACCTAATATAAGACGACGGTGGTGCGGTGGATGAAGCAATTTACATGGGGGTCGCGAGCGTCGAGTCAATTCCGGGACTCCCGGTCCCCCGGTGTCAGGGCCATCAACTGCCCGAGGGAGCACCACCGAACAGCACCACGTAACTGCACGGTATTTCGCCAAGAATGAAATTAAGTCTTGGTCGTACAACCCCGCGGACTCCGACGTGTTTTAAATTGCTCACGTTCCATACCGTACCGTAATTGCAACGTGGGTATAAGTGTCCACTAGATACGTGCAGTATAAGTCAACGTGCATGCAACACGGTTAGATCGCTGATAGGTCCGAGTGGCCTTATACCTTATACCCGCATTGTTACTTGTATACTTTAGCGATTTGCGAACTTACCATTGAATTATAGCTACCATTTGAGTTAGGGAAATGACATGGCATATCAACTGTAATATATACGACTTAGATATCAGTCCATACCAGTTATACCTATAGGTACAATATAGTATATAAGTTTTCTTCGGGTCTTGTCAAGTTCCCAGTAAATCGTGGGGTCGGGACCAACTACGAAGCCGGTATAGTACGCCAACCACGGAAGCTGTTTGTAAGGACTATCTCTACGCGCCGTGTACTTGATAATGTCGGGGCAAAGTGTTGTCCGCCGACCACGTTACACGGATACCTCAAAAGCGGGGATAGGAAGAGTGGAAAGAGAAGGAGGAGGATAAAGAGGAAGATAAAGAGGAAGAGAAAAGAGAGCGTTAGGTCATGAGAGAGGTGGACTCGAAGGAGGTTTCGTAGGTGGTGGTGGTAACGTAGTCGAAGGTTGTTAGCTGCGGAGGGAAAAGAGAGAAGGAGTAGGAGGAGGTGGATATAGTCGGCCATGTTGAAAATGGGAGGGAAAGGAGAGGTAGAATGCGCGGACCGCGAAGCCGTACGTAGCAACGATCGCGCGCGACCACCGATCGATCGGCTCGGCGGCTTCAGCGGCTTCAGCGGCTTCAGCGGCCGCAGAAGAACGACAGGAACCGCGTACGACCGTTCAACCGCGACGGAACGCCGGACGCCGACCGACCGCGAGGTACCAACTCCATCTTGTTGACTACCACGTTTTTTCTCATCGACTACGAACCCGATAGGCTCGTCGGACTTCGGTGGGCGTTTGTCCTCTTTTTCCTATTTTCTTCACTCTCGCTCCGCCTTGGCTCCATCGTCCGAGTCCGAGTCAGAGACCGTCGTCCACTTTCCAGGGTATCAATTCCATAAGTTCATAGGATCACGTTGAGAAACTGGAAGCACTCTGCCGCTCGAATTTTTTCATTTTTACAACAGATTTCGCAAAGATCCTTCGAGCAAAAGAGTCGAATGACAAAATTACACAAATATTACATTCGTTGCAATCACAGCGCAGAACTTGGGCGCAACTCAATCTTCGATTGGCTTCGAGTACCGCGCGAGTAGCTGTGTAAGTAGAAAAAGCGGTACTCGTGGGACGTACCGGTCACTGTGATGAATTAACAGTGAACGAAAAGTTCGAGAAAATGAACCTACTAGAATCAGCTCCTTGCGAATGTTGGATAAAATCGTCGACAGATTTCCCGTTGAATAGCGAACTTTGGGGGTAAATGATCGTCCGGTAAGTCAATGGCGGGATGTAGGTACGGGTATGAGAGAATATCGTAACTTTGCGCGGAAAGACTGCGAGTTACTCTGGTGAATCGGGAGGATCGCGAACGAGAGAGGAGAAATGACTCGACTGGTAGAGCGGGAAGCAAGGTAGTAGGAATACTGTGGAAAACGTGGAAAACCAAGAAAACCAAGGAATAAGGCAAGATACACATCCATTACCATCAGCATGCAAATTAGATCGAGGATTACCGCAAATCCTTTCGTTACAATCCTCTTCGCCGCGAAGGGGGTTGCTAGTCGGTCTCTCCTCCGCGGCTCTACGGCTCTCTGGCTCTCCTGCTTCTTCCCTACTCGCTCCTTTTCACTATCTCTTTGCCGAGTCGACGGAGGGTGGAGAGGAACGGCTTGGAGATTGGGGTTGGAGGCTGGGGGCTCGGAGCCGAGAGGAGGGGCTATACAAACTCTTAACAGAACTTAATTAATGTCTGCCATTGCTACTGGTGAGATTTACGAGAACCACCAGATCCGTGCAGCAGGCGACCTATAGATACATAAATACTTTGATACCAGCATCTAGAATTTGCTGTTGAAACAAAGATTTCCTTAGATTTATACCACTACTTTCGTTTTACTGCAGAAAATGAACAGAAAGTCACATATAGGGGATCGAAAATCGACAAAATATGTTTTTTTATTCACTCGATACACTGAAGAATTCTTCTTATCTTATCTGCCTCTATCACTGGAAAGCAAGTGTAAAACTAATAAATTTCAATTTTAACTAGCGGTGCTGAACGAACGATGAGGTTCTCGTGAAATATTAACCCGACCAAACAAGGGATTCATTCAGGAGGATAAGCCACGACGAGTGAAGCTTGTTACAGATTGACCACGTCTTTTCATTCATATTCTGTCCGGTATATGAAATCGAAAAATAGTCCTCATTCATTCGTTCACCAGTTCGACTGTATAACACGAGTTCGTTATTTCATTCAAGCTTGTCTTTGGGGCTCGTAATATTCATTGACAAGTCAAGACTCAAGATTATCGTTATCTCAAATTGTTAACGGTTATTGTTATTAAGACGAAAAGTAGCCTCTAGTAGTTACGGTTACACGATAACTAATGTACTTGGTAATAGCGACAAAGAGGTAACTGACCATCTGTTTCCTATAATTTTCTACTTACATAACGACCGCACTGTCAACGTTCGAAGAAAATTTCTTATAATAATCATCTCCTAGAACGGGGAGTAGCACTCATCACAGGGTATGGAACGTAACCGATAAACTTCATCCAAAGTACGTAATCCACTGTCGACGCATTGCGTTCGGGAATATTTTTGAAATAAAAAAGCGTATAACAGCAATCAGTTGAATGCGAATCAGTGGGGGTGGCGGGCTGGTAGCAGGGCATTTGAATAGGAAATAAAATTTGATCGCAAGCTAAGTAAGGATATTTTTGAAGAGAGGGTCGAGGCAAGGCGAGGTAGGTATATAGGGTCTCAGTTTGGGGTGAATAGGGTAGCAAAGCTAAGAACTTTAGCCAAGAAAATAACACGTATCGAAGCGATTGTTTTGTCTTAGTCTTGGTTTTGGCCTTTCATCCTAAGGCTCTGTTTCTCGAGCGCACCTCACGCCCCCGCAAAACTCTCTGGTATAAGGGTATAAGGGGGACGAGAGTTTTCATTAGAAATACGGGATTGTCAGCTACACTTTACCCCGCGTTCAACGACAAACTGAGTTTACCGCTAGGTTCTGCTCCAAGACGATAAATAACACCACAAATTACTTAATGCTACCCAACTTACTTACTTCGCTCCACTTCGTTCTACTTCACTTTACTTTCCTCCACTCGATTATAGTCTGTGTATATACACCGTAACCGGGTACCTTATACCCGAAGCCGATGGTACCCTTCAAGGGTGCGAAATCCCCGAGCAAAATTACCCCGGAAAACTTAACTCTGAACTTTAACCCCTCCCCGGTCGCTATTGTCAATTGTAATAATTCCGGGTCTTGACTAACTCCGCGGCCCCTTGCTCTATGATAATTATTATAACTATCCAAATGACGTTTCATGTCGCAAAGTTCAGTAGCCTCTGTCCTGACAACTTGCGTATCGCAGCTATAACGTCCTGACACTCGTCTGCGGGAATGACCATTACCAAACGAGGGGCGAAAGGGAGAGAGTGGAAAAGAGGCAAAGGGGATGAAAAAAATAAAAATAAAAATAAAGTAAAAGTAAAAAAGAATATCTACGAAGCTCGAATAATTTTGGTCCGCTTTAAACACACCGAGCCATTAAGCTTTAGCAAACACTCGTGAAGTGTGGCCGCAATATATTACTCTCTGATGGCCACTGGCTACGCTCGAGTACACTCCAGACGTTAAACGTTAAACGCTAAACGCCGGAGGCTAACCGCACTCTTAAACCAAGTCTATACACATTTGTCAGATTATATTTTATAAGCAAACATTGAAAATTTATTCGTGAGCCGGGCTACTCCCGCTTCGCCACGCCTTATCTTCATGCAGTAAATCTGGCCGTTAAACCATAAGGAAAACTCGCGTGAACATTATGTACTACGTAAAATGTAAACTGTACAGAGAGAAATGAAAATTTCCGCGGTATTATATAGGAGAACATATATTGAACTGTCTAAACTCAGAGAAAATTCTGAAATAAAGCTCTAATCTATCCTTAGGGATGTTGTATATAACGGTTTACAAAACACTGGGAGTGTTGTATGGGTCGGAGTCATGCAGTCTGCGATATAGGTATAATCTACTCGTGGCTGTATCGTGGCTTGAGCTTACAGCCGTAAGACAAGTCAAACAATTTCTAAGTACGTGTATATATCACGTCGATCGTAAAGTCTCAATTATCGCATCGTCTATATCTATACCTGGTGAATTTACGAGGTTTTGGTTCCCCTCAATAGCTTATATATTCCGTTAGCCGTTAATCTTAGAACTTTCAAAGGACTCCCATCCCGTTTACGACAAAAATCAGTTTTTATTACGTTATAACGACGACCGGGTGACGCGTCGACCAAGGAACATTATTAAAAAAAAAAAAATAAACCAATTAAAACATAAAATCTATAGACTGCCGCAAGTCCTGTAATTAGACTTCGGTCCGGGAGTGAAAGATGACTATTTTTCATTTTGACAAAACTGCAATGAATGAATATTTGCGAAGGTTGCTAAAATTGCAAAAAAAAAAAAAAAACGCCATATAAGCGTGTAATTCCAATGAATAATTCACCGTGTAGCGATAGTCGTAGAAATAATTTGATCTTAATAGACATGGTAATTAATTCTCACCGCAAATCCTTAATTACTGCCGAATGAAGAACTGTGTATACCCACAACTTGCGTATTCCAAGTATATAAATTGTTATCGATTCCTAGCCAGACGGTGTAAACTATGGGATATAAATTCCCGTTGCGTATAAGATATGGACAATGAGTCGTTGTCTGTCCTTTGCGGTTATTCGTCGTTACATAATCACACGTTCTTAACAGACGTCAATTAAAACTGAGAAAAAAATAAATCGAGAAGGCCTGAATAAACATGCTGTCAAAGTCGACAGAACTATTGTCGCGTAATTATAAATTTATACATATATATGCCCACGGTTTGTCGGTTATATTGAATCGACCTCATCAGAGGCTTATTACACTTGCAACAGTCGGTGGTACGCCAGCCGCTATAGACTCGGTGTTTAATTAGCAAGCGAATGGTCGGTCAGTGGTCAGTAGTGGTCCATTGGTCGTTGGCGCCATTCAAAGGTTCCAAAATTTCCCCAACGAGTACCGGGTGGACGGTATCGACTTCACTTCCCAATTAACTAAGAATGGATACCCCAGAGATAGGCATTGAAAAAGTAATTAAAATCAACGTGTTATTCGTATCTGGGTAAATTTTTACAGGGTAATCTGCAAATGTCAATTACTGGTGTTCAACGAAGGTACGTTTCGCAGTTCGTGTATCCAGACGTAATTATACCTATGTGCACATTATACGCTTGCATGTAAGTAGAAGACGTGTGTTTGGTTACCTTGGTACTCTGGGTGGGCTTGTATGTACCAAAATACGACGAGTCTGTTCGCAGCACGAATTATACCTGGAATACGTGTACAGCTACATATATGTACACAAGCTTTGCTGAATCGACGTCAGTTAATTTATAGACTTGTATGAATGCGTGTATGTATAAGCACGTAATTGGTAATAATTGAGTGCTAATTGCAGAGCATTTGTGATAATCAAATATAGTTCCTCGTAAATTATTACCGCAAACCCCGCTGACGTCGCGACGCTACGGTAAAACAACGCGATACTGCGTGGGCGTTACGGTCCAGCATTATCCTGGTGATGCTACTTCCACCTGTGCAATAACCGGACGTTACGCATGCATTTCTCTGCATCGATGTTAATGAAACATTATTCTATGCGAATAATTTACCTGAATTTATTATAAATGAGAATAGTTTTTCAATTTGGTCATTTCCGATGTTCCAATGTAACGCATTTGTGGGTGGGCACGCGTGAAGTAGTTCTCTCCACTGTAAATAACTAATCGTAGTAAGTAAGGAGTTTGGTGTATGTAGTGCTTTGCGCAGTGCATCTTATGGTTGCAGAGCGGACTCGGGGTTGAAAAAAGGCTGGCAAGTTGGCGTCTGGTTAGCGTCGCTCGCTCTCGCCTCGACTTATCGATGTTTATGTTAAGCCGACACATTTAACAGCTCCGTTTATCTGCTCGATAAATAACAAGCGGTCTCTCGGTCCTTGTAACGGCTCTGGAGCTCCAGGCTCTGCGCCTTTGAGAGCAAACCTCTACCTCCTATTACTCTGTATTGTCCGGATCCCAACTACGTTGTCATCTTTCCATTGACGTCAGTAGCCTCCTTTACTTTTTGCTCTTTTATCAAGTCATTTATTTTATTCGCGTGGTATCAGGTTCTCCTGATTATAGAACTCAGATATTGTTCACTGGAGATAAAGTCATCTTCACGAGTTGAGATCAAACTCGAAAATTTGACGAAAACTAATACAACCATCGATGGATGCTTGATTTGTGTTCGATTACCGGCTCAAAAATGAACAGTATTTTAGTCTGTGTACTGTCCGGAATACTTGGCAGTCGATGGTCTCAGTGTTGACCGTAATGCTTACGACAGAAGGTGCGAGAGAAACATGAGGAAATGTGTGGAACTTCTGGTTATTCTCAAACTCATTCTCTCGATATCTCAAGAGCTCTTCAATGCTTTCAAAGGGCGATAACGTGACTTCTCGGACGAAGACCAATCTCCAGATATTAATAGAAAAAGGTAAAATTGTGAAGAAAAAAAATGGTACGCCAATCGTGAATTATGTAATAGACTCGTCGTTTGTTATAAAGAAAAAATCTCCCCCGTATCGTCGCTGGTTTTATTTATTTTTTTTTCATTTATTTTTGATTTTTTCTCTCTTCAAATGTTGAATAAACACTTTGTCGAGATATTCGACTAGCTAGTTCTTTCGTTGCATAGACAAACACGTGAATGAGGATGAAGTAGGCTTGAGAAGTGTCAAAATAACGAATGTCCACGCAGCTCTCGCTCTCGCCCCCGCACTGCTAGCGACCGTCTTGCGCTGACAGACGTTGAACATGCGCTCACAAATGTTTCCATTTTTTGTCACTTTTACGACTAGGCCCAAAATATGGGCATCAAGTTCAAAAGAGAAACACATAGCGATGAGTCTGTAAACACGACGTGCTCAGGGCCGCATTTATCAAACCCAAATCGACTTTTTGACAGAGCCTGGCTTTCCCTTATCGATAAAAGGAGATTCTCTTTCCTCCTAACAGAACCGACTAAGATATTTATAAGGGAGGCTGCACCGCCTAAGCTGCCGGCTCACCAATAATAATAATCTTATTTTTGATTTTATTTTTTGAACACCAACGTGCGCCGGAATTTATAAGCTTGAACAAACTTATGGGTTGGCCTAGCGGCTTTGCGGTTGATCTTATAAGACTGGGAAGACAACGTGAGATAAAATAGAATAATTTCTATTTGTTTTGATAGTTTACTAGATCCTATGTGGTAGGGGTTGCTTTATCCTTTTCATACCACTGTCTTATTTTTGGAAATAAGCCTCCCTGTAGGTACGGTCCTGTATATTGATTAAATTATGAACGTGTTAACATAAGTTGAATGACAATTTTCTGTAACAAATACTACGAAACTATTTGACAGCGTCCCTGGTCTCGGTGGAGGTAGGTAAGTCTTTTTTCCGAACAACGGGGTTTCTTACCCCCGGAGTTATCAGTTTCTTGGAAACTTGGAGAACACGTGTAGCCCGATGGGTGGTCGAGTATTGTTTCGTTCTATGCCCAGAATTGGTATCGCGTTGGGTCGCCCTGGCCATTATCTGTACATGTGCCAAACCACTTGACACTTTCTGCCTGGAAAGTATTACGACTCGACACGCTTCATGGACCGTATACGAGTCCCCATAAAACCTCCTTCAATACTAATACGCGAAAAAAAGATCAAGTGTCAACGGAATGTCTCGATCTGCGAATACCCTCGGGCTAACAAAACTCATTTTGTATTTCCCAAAAACAACGTATCAATTTTGAAAAATCTTTATACCTACTCAATCGGTTGACTATACATCTTTCGTTGCAGGACTGCAGCCAGCGTCCTGATGCGGAGCACATCCGGTAAGGTACCTCAAGGAAGGGCGAAGGCCACTTCGGCGTTTTGCGTTAAAGTTGCCGCCACTCAAGAGGGTTTGAGGACGTTGAATGAAGGGGTAATGGGGAGGAGGACTCGGAGGTTACATGGACGTGCAATGTTTAGAGTTTTATCAACACTCGCCAACACTTGACTCGAGTTTAAATCCGCTGCTTTGCTTGAACAGCTTGAAAGAACTCTTAACCGCGAGCAAGAGCGTGTATGTGTTACGTGGGCAAGTTATACGTACGTGTGTTTAATATTTCAATGAGGTAGAGAGAGAGAGGGGGGCTAGTCGTTTATTTTGTATAGGTATGTATAAGCGTCTACCTGGTTCTTCGCCATCTCTTGGCTTGGCTTCGTTTGGCTTGGCTTGGCTTAGCTTGGCTGAAGGTGAAGACAGAACCAAGACTTTTTAGTCCCTCTTCAGTCTTGACCCTCGTGTTGCTCTAGCTGCCACTGCTTGTTTGCACCGGATAAAGCTATTTGCGAAACAACCAGGGCGGAACTCCCCACTCGTATTCTTCTTTCCCCCCATTCCCACCTTTCTGACATGGCCAGCTTCTTTTGGCGGCAAATTGACGCGGCTTTGGTTACCGCACGTCAAATGCCTTCGGAAACAAACAACAAGCTTGGCCTCTCGATGACAAACTGCACCATAAAGGCCAGTTAACCAGGTACCTAGTCGACGAGAAGATATCCACCTGCAGTAAGCCACAGCCGAAAAGTAGTCGCGACCGTTTCAAGGAAAAAAATTGCAAACCCTAAATTATTTTTGTTACAAATGTCTTTGGCATGTTTTTTGGCTTTTTTCCTTTTTCTTTCTCTTCTTAAAACTTAACCCGAGGTGCCTTCGTCATTTCAAAAACGAAGGATTGATAATATTAATTCTCCGAGCTCCGTACCGAGGAGTGTAAATTCCATTAAAAAATTTAAGGGTGTAGCTGTAACGTCGGTTGTTGAATACGTTGTATGTTAAGTATCGGGTGGGATCTGGCCTGAAGCCGGGCGGTAAATCAAGCCAGGGTTTGCCAGCTAGCAACCAATACCTTATAGACTATCGCAGGTGTTACACGCATTTACGTATATGTGTATTTGTTATACGTATACAATTACATCCATTACTCGCGACTACCGCGGGTGGAAACCTTCCTGCGAAATTCCCTTTACTCTGTTACTTAACTATTGTTATACACGATCAGTTGAAAGAGTAAATTTAAAAATTCTGAAAAAATTTTCAATCAATTTATGATATTTCATCGATTATAGTTTTCGATGGTAACAAAACGTTCCATATTTCAAGCACTGTTTATTTCGACCTTATTCCTCTCTATTCTTCACCTTTTTTATATTTTCAACATTTACAGCTATAATAGTCAAGTTTCTTTCTTACTTCGACCTAAAAGGCTGTGTATATTATTATCGGAAGGAATGGCATAGACGAATTGGGTATCCTACCGCGACATTTTCAGTCCGTCGACATTAGGGGTGTGTATGTATTAGGAGTATAAAAATAGATATACACACACACGCATATATATATATATATATGAGTCTATAGAAACATCGAAACAAACTTTGTTGAAAAGTGGACAAGTTTTTTTTGCGTCACTCTGTACGCTGTCTTGTACCGACCTTAAGTGTGAGTGTTTCGTGGAGAATGGGATGAGAGATCGTCCCCTATAAGTATATATACCATATATGTGTACCTATATGTGTGTATCGCGACCTGGAGACTGTCTCTGGTCTCTGCAAATATCTGGCGGCTATCTGGTGGCTATCGGGAGGTCATCGGCTGGGTTTCTGGCTACGTATAAGATGTAGGTGTAGGTATAGATATCTACTACGTCTGTATGTATGTAGATAGATGTACATGGTATATATGTATACGTGTATATATATATTCCCCTGTAGACTTTCGGTATCGGGTAGTTGGTCTAAACGGGGTGTGGGGTGGTCAGAGAAAGAAGGAGAAAAAGAAGAAGAAGAAGACGAAGAAGAAGTAGAAGAAGGAAAAGATGGAGAAGGAGAAGAAGGAAAAAGGAGAGACCATGCTGGGCTACAAGCTGTCGGCTAGCGATAGCAGCGATAGTATCGCCTATCGACCCCTAGGATCGCCTGAAGAGGTTTTCCGTGTTCTTCGTCGTTAGACGATCTTGTAGGCGTTCTTTAGTTCTTTCGTTCGTTGGTTCGTTCCTTCCTTCTTTCTGTCTTGTCTCGTGCAACCTTCTTTCGGGGATTCTGTAAGGGCTGTATAGGCCTTAGTAAGGGGAGGTGTTCAGGTAACAAACACTCCCAATTATGTCAGCCTGAATTAGTAGAGCCCTGGTTATTTTAGGGCTAACGAGACCAGCGTAGATCCTCTATCCCTTCATCCCTCGACCCCCGTGACCACTCCGCTCCATGAACCCTCCTCAAGAAACGAAGAGAACGATTTTTCATCCACCGCGTCACACGGTAGCCGATTTTAGAAATCGATTTCATTTCACTGACAAAAGATCAGAAATTATTATCTCTAGTGAAAGATGTCAGATAGGTTCGTCTTCAGACGACGCGACGGATCTATCGAGACTGTATAGCTTCTTGTCTCCATAGCCAGTACCGTGAATCGTGGAAAAAAGTGGAAAACCGGCCTACCTGGCTCAATTCTTGTTTAAATTTATTCAACTTTTAAACCGAAACCTCGTAAATCACATATCAGTTTATCCTATATCGGAAATCTATTCGCAGTTGTAGATGGTAGAAGAAAAATAAAAAAAATAAAAAATAAAAAAACAGGCTGAGACAACTTTCCCAAGCCAATTTGTTGCGCTATCCTACGGACACTGTTTAACGTTCGACATTTTACCTTAACAGCAGATATGGCGAGTGCGAGAGAGATACGAATGACGAATGTCGTTCCCATATTGCAACGAGGAAAAAGGCTAAAAGCTTTTGCCGGCAGGGGGGCTTTTGGGTGGCGTAGGGTGCAATCGTTGGGAGAAAAACAGTATTGTGCAACCGACCAGGCATTAGTCGCAGTGGTCAACTTCGTACCAAACCTGCTGCGCCAGGACTGTCTATCCGTCTGTCGCGGTCATGGCCGTTTGTCCGTTTGTCCCTTCGGACTATCCCGTAGAATATATGTCCTTCTGCTCGTAACGGAACACCCTGCTAGTTAATGCTTCTACTGCCGTTGGTCGCGTCAGCAACCACGTGGCGTACGTTTCGATTCTCCTTTTATTTTTTTCTCAAAATCCTGTCAATGTGTCGGAACCTTGAACGCAACCTTCTTCGAAATCGAAATAATAATGAAAAAACCAAGATTCTTCTCCCTTCCTCGCATTGTCTCTTCGTTTATGAAACGATGCTCATCCGGGATGGAGATTTTCCCGAATACGAAGTCTCACCAGTTTTGATTCGTCCCGAAGCTCGTCGATGTTAAATTGGATAAGAAAGCTCTTCGGTAGTGAAGACGTTCAAGTTCAGGAACAATCAGATAGAAATGCGGTTCTCTATCTCGAATGGAAATTTGTCAGTGACTAGAAGCTAGCCTCCGATCTTCTAGTCCAGTCAGTGCTGCCATCAGATGACCAACGGTTACCTGACCAAATATCCGGTCCGCCCACACCAAGGAGAAAACCTGTTCAAAAATATCTTTAGACAATGCGTCGACGCGAGCTAAAAGAGAACAGTTACTACGTAGCCAATGGCCAATCTTAAGCGCGTTGCTTTACAAGATAAGGATATAGTTAACTACGGCATGGTTCTTGCCCTCTCTGCGACAAGATAACTGGCTGGCTCCAAGTCTCCTCCCACGCGAAATTGTTTACCCTATAATCGTGCGAAATTAACAAATCTCGCAACCTCTATTCACGTGTAGATTTTTCATTATTTCCTATCGTGAAAAAACCAGAACTAAATCAGCAATGGAAGAGGACCAGCGTATGGCTGGATCGAATGGAGTTTTTTGGACTACGTCATCAGCCACATTTGAAAAAGAGAAGTCAGATTTTCAAATCAGACATTATACGAATGGAAAAATTGATACGCTATTTCATAGGCATCGTAATATAAGGCGTGAATGATTGAATCTCGTTCTGCAATATTGTCTTGATCATGAATTGAACACATCTTGTAGAGATTTACTACACGTATGCATATACCCTGAGGCACTCTATGTACATTTGAAAGGATAACTTAAGGCTGATTGCATACGTGACCGCGGTACACCATCTGCGGCTCGCACTAGTCTAAACAAACATCGATATAGCTCAGCTTACGCGTTAATAATGAAAGTTAAATAACACTCTACGTATCTGGGCGCGTTTATGCCTCAGCGATTTTATGTGTGTAAGGATCCCCGTGTATCTAGTATAGGTAGTTTGTATGTGTTAGATCCCCGACCCCGACCCCGACCCCGACCCTGTTGCAATTGCCATCCAGAAGTTTCCCTCCGCAGGGCTAGAGGGCCCCGTCAGAACCCTGGCGATCCCTTCCTGGTCCTTGTCTACTGGTTGACTGTAGTCACGGACCTCCGTGCCGGTCGACACACTTCTGGGATTAATTACTACCGCCTTCGTCCTCACAATCCACCCACGCAAATATTTACTCAATGTCTTACGGACCGAAAGTATTGGAAATCACAAAGTAATTAAACCGCATCGTATAGGTATTGTAGTCAGCTTTTACCCAAAGCCGCGAACGCTTCGCTATTCGTTCAATCTTAAATTTCATTGACCTTAGTATTTCCGCTGGTTATGGATGAATTTTTGAAAAAAAAAATCTACGGCTATAACCGTGTGAATTTTTGAATTCAAGTCAAACGACAAGTCAGAAACAAATGTATGTACCTAGGTAGACGGTAATAGTAATAATAATGATCTGAGGGTGCGTTGGACTTGTGTAGCCGCAGAGTGGTCGACAGTGTCGGGGTGCCTTGCCACCGTGACCAAACGTGTGCTCGGCGCAAACGTATTTACTTTGTATGTACAACATATACACACATGTACATATGTGTAGAGACAATATTAGCCACGTTACGACGCGTTGGATATTATACTCGTGTGTGTGGTATACGATTTACCCCATGCGAGTCCTGCCTGCAGGGCAGAGGCAATACATCACCTCGCTTTATCCGCGTGCGATGCGGTCCACAATGCGACTCCCACCCCAAGATCCACGTGATTCTATTCCTTTTTCATTTTTTCAAAATCGTCATCATCATCATCATCATTATTTTCTGCGTGTTCTTCAGCTGTGTGTATGATATAGTTTATGTATTTTTTTTTTTCTGTTGCTCTTTCAAGTGACACGTGTAATAGGAGTCCTTGCAACAACCACCTTGCTGTGAAGTGAATCCTCTGTGAATAAGACCACCTCAGAAGTCCTGTTCTGGGATAGACAGGATAACTGGTGACCAGAAACATTTCTTTAGCAACAGTTCTTAGCTGTTTAGTGGCTCATTCATGAACGCTAAAGCAAATGCCGTGCATCCGTCACGAGATGCACTGTGCTGCCAACGTACAAAATAGAACGAGGGAGGTAGAGAAGACCTTCTTTCCCATTCAGATCAGTCGCTGAGACTCGGGTCGATCCTCTGTGTGAATGCGAAGGTGTATAATACCCACATCCACACCTATACTTGCTACCTGATCAAAGGAACTGAGCTATCTGTTTCCGCTCTGGTCTGCGCACGTCATCAGTCATCCACGAATGCCTTCCTCCTGTTCAGGGGACCTCCATCATTGACGATTACACGGTCACTCGTGAAATGTGTCCATTCGTGGGCCCTACAAGGCCTCCCGTGGCGGGCAGAGCGACCCAACGAATTTCATGCGCATTGTGTGGACGCTAAAGTGTTCCAAAACATGTCAATATTTACCATTTGCTTGTATATGGTCAATAATCGCGTATCGATCATTCGCTTTTCATTGTTAGAATTTTTTTCCGAAGGAATTTCGATTCATTTTATGTCGTACAGATAATTCCTGGACGTTTCTCAGGTAGAAGAATTTAAAGTATACAATTTGATCAAAGTTTCTGTAAGCCAAGAAGCTAATGGGGTAATTGAATGGAATCCAGCTGATAATGAGCGCGAGAATCGATAAGGTTGAAATTAGAAATAGGCTTAGTATAATCCGTAGGACTAATCCAACTATACACGGACACTCTACCGGTCATAAAATACTATACAGTCTCCTCTCCATGTCACGTACCAGATACTATCTACATTACACAGAGCACTGTAGCCTCATAGTATGAGAGAAAACCCCGAGGCCAGTCTAATCACGCCCCAGGCCCGGGGCACGCGCCAAGCTGATGGGTTCATTAGGCGCCGCGACGCTGCCCGCATCCTGATATCACCGTATCGTACATTTGCCGAAACTCATCTATGCCCGGCTAACCATAAATACAATAATCCAGTACAGCCGATAGGCCTTTCAGGTCGGTCAGTTCCCATCAAATCGATTCAAACGGGAGACCAGTGGCTATCGGAAAAATGGCTTTCTCTCCTTCTGTGGATCCAAATGAATTCACTTCTTGCATAATTATTCGTCGTGCAATAAAGATAAGAGCTCCTTCTGTCGGTCCAGATATTTTTCTCGTTAGAAAGATGATCAATTACTACCACAGTCGCACAATACAGTGCCTGGAGCCATGGCAATATCTGTTTGGTTAATTCCAGTTGTATTGTTACACATGCGCTATGCTTCCGGGTGCATGGGTTGTTATGCCAAATGTTTGAGCCCCACCTCCGCAACCCTTCCTGTTTACAGATTCGATTACAAACGTACCCGTTTCTCCTCTCTCTCTCTCTCTCTCTTGCCATGGAATGACTTATTTTATTGAGATATCGCGGCTGAAACCGGGTTGGTACTGGTTGAGGGTACTATGCCATACAGTCGTGGCTGGGTTCAATTAATTAAGGAGTTTAAAGGGCGGTCGGAGGTCCTCCCCGACGTAATAGACCTAATGGTTTCCCCAATTACGGAGCCAATGAGCGTAGTCAAGGAGTGCAGGAGTCGAAGCTAGCCTGGGTGACCGTAATCGAATAAATTCTCAGCGAATGGACCTTGGTGTAGCTTATTAGAGTCTTGGCTTCGGCACATTAGACCCATTATTGCAGTGTAGTACACATTATATGCCATACCATACGCCCATAGATTCCACATCTTCGAATGACTCGCATGTGGTGTACACGGGATTTATTCAATCAATTTTCCCATGTCAGAAGTTTCTTCACTTACTTAACGACCATTATATCGATCTGTCATATCACCATTCTAAGCTGTGCGATCCAACAAAATCGCAACCTTCCTTGCAGAAATGCACAAAAATCCTTGCCTATGGTCTACATACCTCTTTTTTCTTAATGTCTACTTCAAACCCCAAAAAAGTAGGGTGCAATTAAAACGACCAAGAAGTACACGGTGAATCTCTTAAGCCAGTTATACATCATTCTAAACTACATGTAACGGAATTTCTCAGATGTTCCGAAATACATGAGAGGTCATCAACGCAACTGAAGATCGGTGTTCGTTCATGAATATATTGCAGAATTTTTGAAACCCAATGTCCGTGGGCGGATATAATATCTGCGTGGTATATAGGTGTATGGATTTTGGATAGAGGTGAGCGAAATGGGGTTCAAAGAGGAACGTTCGCGGATTGCCGTTTTATCAGGGCGCGATATGCAACACGACGGTGCACCCCTGAAACACCCCATGCAATATTCAGCATGGACCGAAAAAAGCGTCGAAGCCTTCCGAGCGTCAAATTGGCGCCGCTGTCCATCACGGGGCGAGCGATCCTCGACGCGGTTGTGATGGCGACGCCGACGATCCGCGTCGGTGTGCGTCGGTGCGCGTCGGTGCGCCACGTCCCATCGGAGATGCACGTGGTATAGACTCGCAAGTATTATACGAGACTGGCGAGAACAATGGCTACTGGAGATTAAAAGCTTCGCTCTAACCAATCGGCGGCAGTGAGTGATCGTTAATCTTACATTCCGCGCGGTTCGCGTGTAGCTGGTATAGCTGTCTTTGCCCTTTTTCAGGTGAACCTGCACCAGCATTGCAGCTCACCAGCGAGCCTAGAATCCCGCGAAAACCCACTGGACCTGGTGAAGGCCGAGGGTTCTACTTCGACTACATGGGGAGAATGCGTTGCGGATTGGAAGCCATTTTAAAGTTCATTTTTTTCAATCCGTTCAACCGATATGGTATTTCTGTTACCGTGAAGAGTCGACTTTTTTACTCACAAGACCCTGTAAAAATGACTCGTACTTATTAAGAGACTCTCCCCAGCAGTATTTTGTACAAACGATCACTGCAAATGTTCCAAGAAGGACTATCGTCGCGTTTCCTTTTGCGCTCCACCCGTTTTTTGAACTAGCGGCACCATGAGAAACGAAGAGAAAAAAAATTGAAGAGTGAGAGAGTGTATAAAAAAAAAGAAGGGAAAAAATCTAGAACGGAATAATCTTACAAAGTCGCAAATGGCTAACTGGTTGACTGACTGCAGAGACGACTTTGGTATGTACGCACCTTGAGCGAAGGAACCCTGCGTGTATATCACAGATGAAGATGGTGGTGAAGAAGGTACGGGGGTTGGCGGGTCCGAGGGCGAAGGAAGCTGAAGGCATAAAAGACTCGACACTCCGTTATAATAAAGTCCACCGTTGGAAGCCTTCCCTCTCCGCCCTCACCACCCCCGAGCATTATGCCACCCAACTTACTTTGTTCCTGAACTTTATTAATTTTTCCCTCGGTCTTGGGGGAGCCTCGGTAGTCGGGGTACGAGGCTCAAGCTCCTCCGGGTGCCAGGAGTGAAAGAGGCAACTCAAGGGAGAAGGAAGATGGAAGGAAGAGAAAAAGGGAGAGGGTTCCTTGTGACGGGAAATTTTAAAATCTGTCTACGCGTTGTCGAACCACGAAGGAAACTTTATTATTAGCGAGGCCGGGGGCGGGACGCCGTCGATGGAGGTGGTGGTGCTTACGGTGGTGGTAGTGGTCGTACCTCGGTGGGTGCGGGGGCGGATAGAATCCGTGGAGGCTCGCTCGCGGAGATATTGCTTTTATAAACTCATTTGCAGCCGCGCCTGGTGAGCGGAAAAGTTTTGAGCATGGACGAAACGGGACGGCTTGGTCTTCGCCTACGGTTACGACCTTGGAAATGGACACGATATTCCCAACGAGGCGACATCGTCGCGGTGATTGATGCGGCCCCGAACTAAAGACTCACCGATGCCGAATAATTAGGGGCGGTTCTTTGACACTCTGCTGAAGGTGTTTGCCTTTTTTACTCTCTTACTCATGCATATACGTACACAGAACACAGTTACACAGCTTATTATTTCGACATAACTTCACCTAGACTTACACATTACGCTGGCTAAGGTGGCATAAGCCAAGAATCAATGCCTAAGGAGATTTGAACCCTCGTAAAAATAGTGGTCGAGATTTTCTTGCTTCATGTTTCCCATAAAGTCCTCAAAACCTGAATCGTGAGGATTACTCGGGTCAGTTTTATACGAAATTTTATGAAATGGACAATATTCTCGAATAGTTGAACACGTACAAATAGCGGGTTTAAACGAGCCTTTCTATATACCCTGGGTAAATATTGTATATAAACACGGTGATTGTCCCTGAGAAATCGTCCCCTAAGAATCCACCTCTTCTTCGGGTCAAACGGCTCGCCTGGACGCCCCACGAATATCGCAGTTCCCCAGTATTCAGGCTGAGCCTCGAAGTGACCATAAAAAGGTCATTCAGCTTCTTAAATTCACTCGTGGACATATTGTGGCCGATAAATAATAGCTCAAACTTGCAAACTGCAGTATCTCTGTGCGTAAATATGATGCCAGCTCATGTCAGATGAATGGAGCTTATACGCTGTTAGAATTTGGAAAATCTCTAATCGCGCAGTGGAGGAAGAAATAAAGGCGAGATGAATAAGGTGACAAAAATGGTAAAATGGAAGGAAAAAATGAAATCCGATTGCGACAATATACCAACGCTAACCGATTAGCGCGCCACTCTTCTTACCCGGGTCTGCAGCATAAATATTTACAACTTATTCACCGAGCTAATATAAATGCGATTTGGGCGTTTGCTCTTTTTACTGCAGACTCTAATCCGATTAGTAACACAATGGCGCTACCGCTGCATTGTGCGTTTCGTACCTATCCCATAGAACGTACACGGTATGCCACCCGGAGAATATGCCCGACTAGGTATGTATATGTGCCTGGTAGTTCGAAAGGGGTCGTTCCTCTGTCAAACTACTGCCACTATTCCTGTTCACTGACGTGGATTTTCTCGCTTTGTACTTATACCTATACCCCTGGAACGATAACTTCCTGTGTGCTGCTCTTCTGCCTGCCATTCTCTACCTTCTAGCTAGCTTGTGGAGGAAAAGCTGAAAGGAGAATAGTTGCATAGATAGTATATATATTTTCGGATCTTTCATTTCGACGATTTTTTAATCGGGAGATAATCGCAGGATCGTGGTGATAGATGTTGAAGGCTTTCTTTTAGATTTATAGAGCAAAGGTAACGCCCTTCGAATCTAAAGGTGCAGTCTGGAGATGTAAGAGTGATGTAGAGCGAAAAACGTGCGGGCAGAAATATGGCGAGCCACTAGCTCCTGACCACGGATTGTGCTTGAGGAAAAGAGACATCCGGAAAATAAGAGACGCCAAAGCTAGAGGCTCCACCTTCTTAATTCAGAGCGAGGCGATAAAAATGACAGAGGCACTGCTCGCCCGCGCTGACTTATGCCCATTTACTACACAACGGGTCTGACAAAAAATAAGAATGGAATAAATAATAGCTCGCTCCTCATTCAAAGGATAACAAATGCGTCTCTGAAAAGGCTGTGCCAACAATGAGTGGGGTGGACCAACTCCGTGTCCCGAGTGTCTCCTCTCGGGTTCTTCCTCTCCGGGATCACTTTGGCTGTGTGAAAAAATAAAAGGAAATAAAAAATGAAGTGAAATAGCAAAAGAAAAATAAAAATGAGATATAAAGATAAAAATTCAAGCACTGCGCTACTCTCGTGAAAATCTTTGGTATATTCTTCTCTGAGGTAAATTCATCCAGGCGAGACGAAAATTGTATCACCGGAAATATTCCCGTCATTGTCACGGGATGTCCGTGTCGCTTTCCCACCCCGGGTTCAACCTCGTTCTGTTCGTCCGAGACGTCTATTTTTGCACCAGGGGTTGCAGACGTAGTTAAGGTAGCCAGGCTACCCACGGAGAGGAAAACGGGGACAGTGATGTCCGGCGGTCTAACGTCTTACACCGATCTCCACTCCGTGGCCTCAATAATAGAAGATTCTACTCTCCTCGCTACCCCGTCCAAACCCAGCTAGTATAACAGTTGACCAGTGTGGTAGCGTAGCTGTTCGAGCAATGTTGCCGGTCGGGGAGTTTTCCTTTTCGCTGGTAAAGCCGACGATATCAGCTTCGAGCTGGGCAACCCCGCCCCGAGCTGGGTGGTTCCGTGTCCAGGAACAGGAATCCCGAAGAAGGTCCGGCCGCGTCCCCGTCCAATATCGCGCGCGGGGGATCCAATAACATATTGGACGGGACTGGAATCGGATTGACCGTCTTCTCCCGTATTGGTGCTTCTATTGGCTCTATCTTCGGATCCCTTTCTCTCTTTCATTCTATGTCCTTTTGCTCGTCGATATCTGGTACATTTCGCGGGTCAGGGCAACCCTTGTCACGGGGATTACGCTCTGGTCAGCTACTAACGTATTTACTCTTTTTCTCAAGGGTGAGAACATCGAAAAGCCCCTTGGCGAAGCCGGAGCCAACAAAAATTTTCCGGGGGACGAAGTGAAATTGAAATCTTATTCCAAGTCTTCCGAAAGCTCAAACATCACTTCTCTAACAGCCTGGAATTTTTAGCAACCACCACGATCCTATAACAATTAAGGATATTTATGATTCGCAGTAAAGTCCTGTAATTCAATCTGGCTCAGAAGACAGCCTGTTTAAGTGGCTCGTCTCGGGACACTCTTCTCGAGGAACTCGGAGGGGTTTATACTACGAGGGAGGAGGTTGATTCCTCGACCGAGCAGGGATTAGCCCTCTAGTAATAACCTCTTCTTGGCTCTACAGCTTCTACACAGCTTCCAGGCTTCCAGGTTTCCACCAGGCACCAGCCAGAAACCACCAACCAACAACCACCAGGGAATACCACCTCACTCGACGACGTACTTATATATATTAAGTCCAAGGTGAGACTGACGGACGAAACAAGAGGAGGATGAGGATGAGGATGAGGATGAGGCGGAGGAGGAGAAGGAGGCCACCTCACCTTATAGCTATTGCCATATACCTACCTACCTCGCAGGGGATGACTTTAGCGCCGAGCAACACGCCGCGACAGCCGTGTACAGGGGTGGGTTGCGGGTCGAGGCAATCCAGTTGATTAAAAGGTGGGGAATCGACCCAAATAAACGTAGCATTAAACCAGATGAGTCCTCCGCCCCGGCCGACAACCTCGCCTACCACCCGGCTACCCCAGCGTATTTTGTTGGATACAACCAGCCCACTTTTTTCTCCTTTCCTCATCGCCCCAACCCCCAACCCCCCCCACCCCCGGCCCTCAGATCGCGGTTCCCTTCTCGGTAGCTACTGAGAAGGGGAATAAATTGATTCCGTTGACTCAACCAGCCGTAACGCCTCCCCCACGTCCCCACGTCCCCATTTCACCGTCATACCAACCCTAAGCTCTGGTTATCTTTATTTAAGCTTTACGAGCGAGGACTGAGTCTGCTGCAACTGCCGACTAGCTGGTAAAGATATACAGATTTCTCGAGCACCCAATCCTGAGTTTCCATCCGACTTTCTTGACAAAATTCAATTCTGATCATCTCGACTCTCGCCGGGTCGTGTAAGTAATGACTCGCGGCGGTCAGGGTGGTCGCATAGACTACGTCACCGGCGTCAATAGCGTCATTAACTTTGTGTAAGCGTTTGCCGGCTCTCGAACGGCGTCGTATAAACTTGACGAGGTGGACTGCCGACTTGATGTTACCCTCCTTTATTTGGTAAATTCGCTACACCGGACACTTATCGCCCGCGAACCTAGTGTCATTATTATTATTACTAGCTAGAGCCAGGGGGTGGTTCTAAAATATCCATTTCCTTAAGCGTCAATATCGGACATAAAGAAGCAGCTGGGTCACGAATGGAATATTCTTCAATATACAGGAACTACGTCCCTAAACGCACCCGTTGTCCATCTATAAAATCTGACCGAGTTTCGCCTGGATTTCGTGAAATTTTTTGCTCAGATTCCCCGAAGACACCCCGTAGACCACACAGACTCCCGTTATGTTTTCGCGAACCTCTAACGTCTGAGTTGAACGTCTTAATCAATACCGTAACGCTACTTCGCCACGCGGTGTCAACCCCTTATCCCTGCCTTGGTCCTCGCAGCTCCACCCGTTCCAACCCCCAGCCCTGCGCGAGGACTAGCACCAAAGCCAGGACCTTCCTTTATACAGCTGTAACCAAGAGCTAAGAAGTGATACAATCCGCAGGATTCAGCGCCCGAATTGGCGATCGAAAAAAAGGTGGATAACTACGGTCAGAAATATCCGGCATTCCCCTTTACACCTTTTTTTTTTTTTTTTTTTTTATTATTCAATTCCGCTTGACAAAGTCCCACCTAATGAAAGCCTGATTTATTAGCTATGATAATTACGAGAGAAGGTAATCAGCAGTAAGTGGTAGACAGAATTGCATACGTGGGCAGGGTGTGGGCGTTCATAAACTGCAAGGATGTTGACGGAGATTTATGCATCGGGCACACCCGCTTCGACGTTACCTCGGCGTAACTCCTAGTATTAGCTGGTATTTACCTACCGGCTGTCGTTGGTACACGCGTATCTAGATACTGTAGGATATATATGCGAATTAATGTATATATGTGTATGTACGAATGTACAGATATCAAAGGGGGTTGACAGGTAACGTAAGTACGGGTATATTTGAGGCGGTAAACATACTCGCTAACGAGAATATCCAGGTATTACATCGAGGTGCCCGCAGGGGATCCGAGCCAGAGAGCTTGGAGAATCAGGTCGAACCGGAACCCCTGACTATGACGGCGCAGGAGAGACCAAATACCAGTTTAATTAATCGCACGGGCTTATGCATATTGAGTAATCTACGGACTCTGTGCATCGGTCATATGTTTGACTCGGTGCAAGTCTACGATTTCGAAAAAAACCTTGGAAAGTAGGTATGATTCTGGATAAATGACAAAACGTCCAGATTCGTGCCCTTGAATATAATGAACGAAATACGAAGCTGTGAGCCGTGAGCCGAATACGAGGACCCATCCTTGGGGTAATGCTATATTATATGATATAACGAAGCGCCTGTCATTTCTCAGAGTGTCAACTGCACCAAATTGAAGGACTGGCGGCTGACTAAAAGGCCGGGTAAGTCTAGGTGTGTACGAACGTATATAAGGGTGTGTAGTTGTGGAAGGGGTAGGGGCAGAGGGAGGGGATGGGGGTTTGTATACCGGAGTGTTAGCTGCGTCTAACATCCCGGGGGAGTCATGACCGGGGGTTGTGTAGCTTCATCAACAGATATTAAAGGATTTGCATAAAGTATTGTATTATTATTATTTCGATAAGAGCACGCAGGGGCTGTTGCCACGGGAAAAATCTCGCTATGTTATTATTTCGTTGTAAAACTTCTTCTCCTTCTTCTTCTTCTTCTTCTTCTACTTCGTCTTTTTTCTTATTTTCCGTGAAAGGAAATAAACCGAATTGTCATCTCATGCCCATTCGGCTCCTGCATAGGTATAATGGTACCTGTTTGGCGCTCGGTAACGACGATGAAAACGAAAATAAAATGGAACTCTTTCTTCCTTCGAGTAGAGCTTGAACGACGATGAAGCGAAGGAGTGAGTGGTGAAGGTTTGGTAAGGGGATGAAATTGATACCGCTACTATTTGAGTGAAATCCATTACTTCATTGAACCAACGTCCCTGCGGCAGTTTGAGCTACAATTTCAACAGATTTTAATATAGGTAGGTATATAATTTAAGCGGACTGGATGAATAACATTAAATTATATAAACCCTTGGAGGGGGTCGGTGAAGGCTTGAAAATAGCAAGCCGCATCTGTGGCCCCGTAGAGGGTGTAACCGTTATAAGGGCGAGCGCGAGGACGAGAATGAGAACGAGAACGAGAACGAGAACGAGGACGAGGACGAGGGTGAGGGCGAGGAGTCGACTCGGCGCTAACTTTATTGCGTAGCAATTTGCTTATTAACTCGCAGTTAGTCTCGGCTGCGCGTCGATTAATTAATAGGCACCGCCAAGTCGCCAGATGGAGGTATACGCCCCCACCTACCTTCAGTCGCCCAGCTTCACCGAGGCAAATTCATCGAGTGATATTATATAAGCGACCCTTTTCAACAAGCCCAACACCCGAATACTTGATTTCATTTTGTATAAAAATGAAACTCTATACTATTTTCATTCTTTTACGCTCGTAAAAACAAAGGGGGCTACGTAAAGATGATCCTTATTTCCCGGGACGTACCTATATCCGCCCAGCAATCAGTGGCCTAACCACGCTTCGATACCTCCCTTAACTTGGTATATATAGGTATACAGCTATATATATCTGTTGAAATTTAAGTCTCAGGAGTTGGCGCCCCGAGACCACGTAGTCGAAGAAGAAGAAGCAGACGAAAAAGAAGAAGAAAAGGAAGAGGAAGAGGAAGAAGAAGAATAAAAAACGGAAAATGTTAAGGAACACAGGAAAGAAAAACCCAGGGTTTATTCCGCCCCCGTATGGAGGGGGGGAGGGGGGTGGTGAGAATTGAAGTGAGGAGAGATATCAGTAGGGATCCGTTGTAACATAAGGCGCGTAGGAGTTTACAGCCCGTGTCCGAGCCGTCCGGGGCAGTCGATAAAAAATGTCTCGCGCGTGGAGATAATAAAAGTGTGAATAAGTGGATAGGCGAGGGGGTAGAATGGGGTGAAATATTCCACGTCGAAGTCGAGCCTGTTCGCCCGCGCCTCGCGTTGGGAAATCTTTATTGATTCGAACCCGAGCAGAGTAGCGGGGTCAACGCAATTCTCATCCCTCACTTTCATATATATAGTATTAGTACATATATACATATCTGTCGATATATAAATTTACACCAACATATACACACGTTTGCCTTCATACAGTTCATGTATCGCTATATCCTGTGTATCGCATCGTATCGCAAAATATACATTGGCTATATACCCTTCGTTGCAAAGTGGTCGAGTGACCGTCAAATTCACCCTGGTTTATACAACCCCATTTACTCGACAGTAAGAAATCTTGTGCTAGAAACGTTCGCTTGTACCAAGTCTGCAAAATTTCTATCAAAACTAATGATGCTAGGACCCGTTTTCTTTTCAATTTATAATTATGTATCCAATAAATATCACAGGTTGTTCTTAATTTGGTAAAAACATGATAAAGGGTGAGAAAAGAGCTTAAGAAAAAAAGATAATAGAAAGAGGAAACGCCAGCGAAGGACAAGAGGTCAGTGGAAAGGAGGTGGTATAGGTCCGTCTGGGCAGAGTAATTGAATACTCAGGCCATGTCCAGGGGGATGAGGGTTGTGAAAAGGGAGGAAGAAGAGAGCGGCGACTCCAGCATCCCCGTAGAGTACCCGGGGGACGCGCGAGACATTTGTCAGCGAACCGAGTGGCGAGTGTCCGCGCTGGTCTACCAGGTTGGTGTAGTAGGTACGTCGCTATCCCTCCGAGACCTTCCTCCAGGATTAGGTATTATTACCCGGTGTACACGCTCCGCGTTTTATCCGGTCTTCGCGATCAATCTTTCTTCTGATGCCAACAAATTCTCTGGACCAGACTACGACGCTCGAGTTGTTCCTTGTTCGCGGAAAGAGGAAGGAGGAATGAGGTAGAAGAAATTCGACAAGGGTTAACCAATATTGAGCTTTCGCTCCTTAGACACTGAAAATCCTGGGCTATATTAATTTTACACAAACTAGTGTTACGATTTTTTTTTTTTCAGGCTGATCAGTGATCACGTCGTTATGAGATAACGAATTATCAGGATGGAGCAGCTTGAAATATAGTATAGCCCAGGACTGGGATTGAATAGAATTTTTCATTCAATTTAAAACTCCAATTGAACTGTTCTGTCAAATGGAGATTGACAATAGCATGAAGGAAATCCTGAAATCAGCGAATAGAAAAGGAGCTGTAAAATTGAAAAACAGAAAAATTTGTAGATAAGGTAAACAACGGAATACAAAATGCATGAAAAAACAATATCTATCTCAAAAACCAGCAGTGTTAGATTAAATTAAATTCCGTATCGACGAAGCGTTGAACTGCTTCATTGGATACGATATGTTTAGAAAAAGTTTAACGACCGACGAAGAGTGTCAAATCCTTGATATTTCTGATAAATTTCTATACTGCAAGAGGTCCAGTCTTCCGGGAGATGTGGATAATCAAGAACTAGAATTTCGCAATTTTAAAAGTTCGCACGGCGTCCTGTAGTCGCTCGCTCTACTCCCTCGAGCATTAACCTAGTGTATACTGTGGAATGGTTGTAAATAATGAATTCCAGGACGGTATAGTCGCCACGCAGTGGTGAGCGCTCGTTCGTTTACGTACATGTATTAATACAGGCCCGTGTTGCGCAGGGGGTAAAAGTTGTTACTACACATAACAACGGGTAACAACGTAACAACATATAACAACTCGTAAATTAATTAGTCCAGCCTCTCAGGGTGCTGTTTGTGTTCGTAAAGCTCCTCGCTTTCACAACGGAGACAAACGGCTACGTCGAGGTAGTGCGCTATCAGTGAATCTCTGGCTACCCCTCTCAAGAATATTCATCAAAACTAAAATAAACAGTGGAGGGTGCGTCGCTCGTCCTTCTCGCTTCGAGGACGACGTCTCGATCAGGGAAATAGAGTCCGGGGCTAACGTAAGGCGTTCTGGCTCTCGTCAACTAACCACCCTGGGAATATCCTAATCTCTGCATAGAGAGAGATAATTTTGGCTCGAGGGTGCGAACGGTTCTCGCCTCATGGTGCACTTACTTGTAGTGTAAACTATACCAGCGTTTACCACCCGCTTCAGTCTTCACAGACTTATCGTTTCAATGCCTCTTCTCTTCTCAGCTCCGACGTTCAGACCCCAATCGAAGCTCGTAAAATCGACGTATTCCACTTGGTCTATGTTTGGACTCATCCCCAGGACCCAAGAAACACTCCAAGGGTATTTCGAGTCTGAAATGAAACCCTCAAAAGGACAAGTGACAAATGATATCGTAGCAGAAAAAGAAGAAGAACTCCTCAAATCTTTCTGCACCGAATTCAAACTGTATCACAACTTGATCCACGCCGAGTTTCCCTCGTCTCTTTTGTTCGGCCTCGTATATCGGGATATTTCAGTGATATTACTCGAAACAAACTGGCGACAGTTTGGGAATGCTATTCCAAAGGTTATATCGAATGGTAGGCATGATTTGGATCGAGTTTCCGCGGATGGGGATGGGGTAGTTCTCGGATTGAACCCGGGCGGTTACGGCAGGGGTGTGTCCAGGACAAGGAACGGGCGGGTTTCAGTTCATGCTGCTGAGCTGGCTCACTCGCATTCTTCGCTAACATTGTTCCTCCTTTATTTGATTACAGCGCATCCGCATACATAGTTTCGCGGGTTCAAAACTTACTCTGTTACCTTAAACCGCATCGCGTTAGGGTTACGACAGCTATAGAATAAAATTATCTACATCCATACGTCTATAAGATAAAAAAAACAAAAAAAAACATAAAATAAGCAGCAGAATTAAACAAACGCTTTCATGCATTGCAATTAATCATTCACTCAATTACGATCGTATATATCCTGGTTGAACGACCGATCTTCTACATGATGTGCCCATTCGTATCATCTAGCACAGCCGAGTCTTTCGAAATCTAGTAAAAAAAAGCAAAAAACAAAAAAATAGGAGACCGGTATGAAATACTGGTGGTAAAAAAAAAAAAAAAAAAAAAAAAAAAACTTCCAATTGATATACTTCCGTGAGAGAATTGAGGCTAGAAATGAGTATATCCCTTAGTTTTATAAATGGAACGCGGTGTAAGCATACCCCACAGGAGCGGACCGGATTCGCACTGCCGTCTGCCAACAGATGAAGCATTAGGCATCGTAATGGCTCACAGAGTTCCCTAGGGGTAAGGGAAAAAATATTTCTACAAATCATTACTTTTAATTTGCTCGTCTCTTTTATAAAGACAAATGTGCGGCCTGCAGCACGATGTCTACCCGGTGGTACGGTTATCTGTGTGCGAATATTCCTGGGCACGTGATATCACATACCTACCCTAACACGCAGAATCACACGGAGGTGAATACGCACACACTGTTAAATTAACTCATACAGAAAATAAGAGATAGACACGTACCGTTTACACGTTCCGATGCAGCTTATAAGCGAGACGCTAGTCCTCGTGGCCTTAGGACGAGGATGAAAACCAGCTGGCTTCGCCGCGGGGCGCAACTACGTGGCGGTGGGTCGTGCTATAAAATGCATACTAGTAGGGGTTATATAAGGCATAGCGATAATTTTTCAGAGAGAAAGAATGGGGAGGATGTCATTCATTAGCTTCACTTCGGTTGGTTCACACGTTGTTGGTGCTGGCTGTGACACCTCAATAAACGGGCGGTCGGTTGCCACTGCTCTCTACCTCCTCTTTGCCATTGTGTGTTCAACTCTCGTGATATTTTTGTTATTGCTGAATCCAGCGCGACACCCTGCGGTGCGCGTTATTATACACTACGAGCAGGGCATAATACAGTAAACGCTGATATCCTTCACAACGAAACGTTTAGCAAATACGAGTTTCATTGTCTGATAGTATGCACCTACACAGCAAACAAGTGGCTTGCTCTTTTCCGTTCTTCGGAAAAAGTACTCGTAATAATTTAACCGATAAACAAGCAATTATTCAGCAACGAAACGAACGAATCCCCGAATGTAATTGTAGTTCTTCTTTTGCTCCTCGAAATCTGCACAGCGAATTGGATCCGGTGCAACGCGATACCCTGTATCGTCAAGCCGGGTCGGTCGACCTACCTGGAATCAGCGTATAACATCCCTATAATAAGTAACAGTGGTGTTTCGTTTTGCAAAACATCTCCCGGGGCTAGGGACGCACGCGAAGTTTCACTAACCAAGGGAATAGTTGGGCCTCGTTCTATAGGTGGTAGTGGTACCAGTGGTAGGGGGTCAAGGGATAAAGTCAGGGGCACCCCGTGGAGTGCCATCCGGTAACTCGACACTGTACAGTTTGTAGGAACGAACACAAGCGAACACAAAAACACGCATGAATACCTACGACAATGCCCAGTCCTACACACAATTCAGACCCCCATCAGATAGGTCCGCCGCACTGGTGTGACATTAGATACCATTTAAGGATTAATATCGTCATAAATAAGAGTGACTCCTGGCTTCTGGGCACGAATGAATACCCAACGTCTGGATGTACGTTTCTGGAATGGAAATATTCGCTGGTGCAGGTATACGTGATCATTTACATGATGCACATATATGTGTCCGTGCTATGGTCGTACCATTATATGCTACTATGTCGGAGGGTGAAGGAAGGCTTCCATTTTTTCTTAGTTTTTTTTCTTTTTTCTGTCAGAATCGCGTAGGGATAACGTCCTGCGATATCGCCCCGCGTTTTGATCGGCTGACATAAGTTGCTGATATTATTAAATCAGCGGAAGTGTTAACCCTCAACCCAATTGCGTACGGTCTTGGTAATATTCAGAGTTTGTACCGGCTCTTAACACAGCAATAACAAGAGGAACGTGCGAGTCGCATAAAGACGTGAACGCGTAAAACACAGCTGCTGGCACAATCAACGTCCCCGGGTGTGTATTGGTGCTGAGAATCGGCGGCGAAAGCCCCTCGGGAACCAGAACCACACCACGTCGCGTTCTTGGAACGAAATCGTTACCCGTTTTGTAGAACGTCGCGACACCAGCTCTTGTATGCATCAGAAGCACGCCTGCTAATCTTATTATACTCGATATTCCATTTCTACTTATCAGGTCGATCACCGAATACGCCAAAGCGAACGCTTCAGCTTCCGGCAAGAGTGGGTATGTTTCGCTCGCTGTTATTTGAGGAAATAAGAAATGAGAAATAAGAAATAAGTAATAAGAAATGGGAAATACCGAATGTATACCTTCGTACTCGTGTACTCGCATGTATGAGGACGTCTAAGCTGTAACTGGAGGTGCGGGCGGTACTTATGTAAATCAAGTGGAAAAACCCGCGTGTTTTCAACGTGTTTTAATTATTCAAGCGACAACTTTCTGCAATGAAAATTATACGCGAAGGTCGTGACTTTCAGCACCTAATGTTTTGCACGAGTCTTTATACTCCTGATGACTCAACGAGGGAACAACCTACAAAGAACTTATATAATGATGTAAAAATGTAGAAATGAAAAAAAAAAAAAAAAACACAGCATTTCTCTCGTTTCATAAAACGGTGAGAACTTTATCTCCGAAACAAATTTTACGACTAACAATTCCAAATCAACGTATACGTCCCCACATTTCAATCAGATCACTCGCCACACTCGTGAGATTCGGTATGGAATTACTCGACCGTAAGATACGTGATTAAAAAAATACTTCCGGGATATGATAATCAGCCAATTGGATTATCTCCGTTATATTATAGCTCTTCGAGCTGTGTGACTCTCTAAAGTTTCATAAGCTAGGCCGTATCAGCGATCTCTAGTATAAAAGTACAGAGCAGTATGATCAGCGGGTCACGCGTGTACCGGGATTATGTAGCGCGGGTATTGTAAACGCGAGCAAAGAAGGACCGGGAGGTCCGGAAAGCGTTATGGACGGGCAGAGTGGCAAGAGATAGCAGCGGTAAGCCCTGGTGATGGATCAGGGCTCCTAAGCGCTAAGTGGAATGAATATAAAATTAAATTGTGTTTATTGTCGAAGTTAATTGGCCATCTGTGACTGCTCGTCCGTAAACAGCCCTCGTCTCTATCCGTCCCCGAAACTCCCTTCGAAGTCCAGAATCTAGTGGGGTCAGGGTGAAACGGCGGAAATTTAGCTGCTCTGTATCGGTACAATTCTGTATCTACATCGCTGCGGTACAACAGCCAGGAACTGGGATCTTTGCATGACGTGGTCAACCGGGAGCTGAGTGAACCCACCGCACCGTACTCTCGACCTATTAAATCCCATTACCGATAGGATCCCTGTGGCAAGGCTTTAAGTGGCCGTACCAATTGTTGGTATGCCAGCTTCGACTACTGACAAAAGCCAGGCTCCACCTACGCATAGATTAAATAGCAATCTTCATTTGTGAAGATCTGAAGTAGGCATAGATGTAGACTTTTGCCGCGAAATAACGAGGGCGAGCAGCTTGATCTAAAGATTTTATCGTAAGTTTCGTGCCAAATGAAAATGATCACGAGAATGTAATGGATTCTGAGATCGGAAATTAATCACATGAGTGATTTTAGCTCGAAGCAAATATGAGTCAGCGAACAGGGAAACTAAGGTACGTGAATGAACTGAGAAAAACTGGTGTATTTATTGGACATTCATTGAAGGAAATAGTCGTCTAGGTGTTTGGCAAATTGGGTAATAAACTGATCACCACCAACCATTCATGGTGAAGCTAAGTTTAACGATCTGCACGACAGTTGGCAAGCCTGTATTCCATTAGATGATGAGAAAACTGTCCATTAGAACCTGATCCATATTCATCAGGCCTTATAATACGACGATAGGACAGGTTCACGTGAGACTTCGAATGTAATTTGACTCGAATCAAGCTTTTAAAGTTGATCTATGAGACTGGCGAAGTATATGTGGCGGTCTAGCTTTTGCCCAGCCATTCTTGACGGTGGCCTGACCTCCGGATTCATTCGAGAACTTCATAGCTGGTCCAGCGCGTTCTGGAGCTGGCAGATTTAAATTATACCACTCTTACCACTCCCTTTAGCTAACGATGAGTGGTGATCTCCGGCTGCTTCGTCCAGCCAACGCTCGACGAACACGCAATCTACATTATCATAATCCTGAATTTCATAAGCTGAAACGAAGCGTGTTTTTTTTTTTTTTTTTCTACGAGATAATCAGAACTCCATAACATAAACTCCCTACCTCGTATTTCGGAAGCTAGATGTATTTAACCCGGTGGATGGTTATAAATGTCAGCTTATAAAATCACGTAAAGAATTCAACAAAAGCGTTGTCTCCATATCGATACTTATTCTAATGTACCGAGTGATATGTGATTCGAACTTTCTCTTCACCGCGTAAATACGTTAGAGTACAATCTTAACGTTCGTGTTCACGAAATGATACAGTGGTCAGTAGCTGGCTTAATCTCCGAGCATGGAAAGAGAGGGCCACTGTACCCATGAACGTTATCCGAATGGACGAGACCCTTACAAGCCTGACCTAACAGCTTTTTAAGTAAATAATAATCTGTACATTAGAACGAACAGGTTACAGGGGTGTACACACCAAACCAGGAGATAGAAATGCGACCCTTCAGACACGGTGCTATGCTACGACGCTATGCTGCAGTCACCGCCAATCGACCTCATTAGAACCACGAAACACATTAGCTTATCTCCCTTAGCGACGTTCGACTTTACCATTCCACCACCAGACACGACTGATAGTCCTCCAATACAAGCTTTTTCATCCAGCTACTATGGGTCTGTCGATACCATCAGAATCGAACTGGTGTCACAGAAATTGCCTTTGATTCAATACTTTATTTTACAATAGTTTAGTATAAGAAATTGATTTTTTACCAAACGTATTTTTACGTGTCATATTTTGTACTCAAAAGGCGTTTAAAAGCGAGAAGGTCGTGGGCCACAAACCTGGGGTTAATATAATCATGAACAAAGTTTGTAGGTTGATGGGAACACCGCTATAGGCGTTTCTGGTCAGTTCGCCCGACCATCCGCTGGTCCGTCCATCCTTCCAACATCAATTTCACCCCTGAACTCTGACCAGCAACGTTAACGATACCAGGTCAGTCTGGAGCCAGGGTAGAGCGAGCGAATATACACGAGTGACCACTGGTAGGTCTTCGCTTCCCATTAATATCAATTTCCCATTCGGACGGGGGAAAGGAGAGAATATGTCTGTAAATCGACCCAGTCATTTATCTCAGCCTTGACTTCCATTTCCCGCATTAATACCAATTGATACCGCATATATTGACCAGCCCTGGGTTACCTTGCACTCTGTAATCTACTTCCTCGTGAGGAACCAGTCTCAGAAATATCTCGAAAAGCTCTTCTAAACTCATATCTAAAACATTATCTATAAGTTATACTCAGATGTGTAGGTGAAACTATCGTTCATATACACCGCTAGAAAACTGAGATCCAGGAGTTAGGAGGCGGACATCACCGGGAATGTCCATCATCGCGATCCCCGGGGATGCCCGCGCGGTCACTTCCGTTTCCCGTTGCCGGGTCCAGGGCGCCCGACGCGTAACCACCAACGATACTGTGGCATGGTGTTCGCCTACCGTCTCATCCCCGATGATTAACGGCCCCCGGGAGAACGCCTGACCGTCCATTATCCCCCGTTGCCCACAGGACGCCTGTATACTACGCCGCACCTTGGAAAGGAATACCAAATGCCAAATGAAACTAATTGTTTGTTTTAAATTAATCATCGATTACCCGATTTTTTCTCGTCTGAAAAATCTCTAGAACTTTTGTAGGCGTTTAGAAGTTCGATTTATTCCCAGGACTAGAGTGGCTGAAAACGAGGGAGCACGTGTCTACTAATAGGCTGCGCTTCCCGTGGTAAAAATTAGCGGAAATGTGTAGCCAAAACAACGGAAACGGGATCGTCTTGAAAAGTCAAACATCGGAGGAACTCGGCGGTTGGCCAACTCCGATATCCTGAAACGTGAAACACGTGTAGGATCCTCAACCTTGACTCCATACCCCGGGGAAAATTGGGTTCCGTTTTAGGCACCCTAGTCGAAGAGCGAAGTTCTAGGCGTTTGTTTGGTAAAATTTAAAGAGTCTTTGTCTTGAAATTTTCGAGGTGTAGATGGGTCGGCATACATACTAAGCAAGTGCGGGCACCAACGGTGTAAGAGCGTAAAATTAAATATCAGATGTTGACAAATTGAGAGAAGGCGTCGCTTCAACGGATATTAATGGCGCTTCGTGCCAAAAGTGCGTAACCCCTCTCCGCTCGCTTTTTCTTAAGCTTACAGCTGCGGATGAAGAGAAATGACGCGCGGTGTAGCTCCCTCTAAGAAAGAGAACTTCTTCACGATCCTCTTCGCGAAGATTCGGGGCGGGGAGATTCCCCACCTCTTATTCACTACCTTATATACTACCCTTCGCAACGTTACTCCACTTCACGTTAATCCCTCAGTTATAGTTCGCGGGATGTTGACGACTCAAACATTCCTTACAGCCAAACCCTCTCCAAAATCAAGACTTACCAACCCTTTTTCGATTCAACTAATTTCAGATGTCACGTCAGGTTCATCACGACCTTACTCAAATCTGTAAGGTTGTATGATAACCCGATTTCTACTCGCGACATATTTTTCCAAACCATTACGCGAATAATCTATCCCCCAAATGTTATCGATAGCCACACTTCCGAGGGTGAAATTCCTGCTTGATATTATTGGCAATATTTTCTTATTATATGAACACTGGATTTTTTTTTTTTTTTTTTTATTATAGATAAACCTCACGCTACATGCTTCATTACGGTTGGGTTGTAGCAGCTTTTAGCTAAGGTATAACTCGACGTTTATAAAAGAAAATAAAGGTATTCTTACGATGTCAGACAGCCAAAAATCTTCGGTGGTGTTTTTCGGTGACAGAGTATCACGAGAAGGCAGAGTGGTATAAGCAAAGGGTGAAGCTGAGAGAAGAGCGAGAGTGTCGCTGCGAGGTGAGGTGAGGTGATACAGGGTGTAGGAGTAGCTGAAAAGTCTCGAAGAAGTCTTCATCAATAACGCACGTCCGCGCCTCGAGTCGGACGAGAAGACGCGGAAGACCGCAAGATTAATCACCGTTCTTCTGTGTTTTCTTGCCTCGCATGGACGGGGCTGCACCACTGTGGCCTCTGTGCAACACAATCGGGCGTGGTGATGCTTTAGCCAGAAAATTTTCTACCCGTAGTACTGTGACAACGATAGATAATTCGTCGTGAAATGCGCTGACGATGTACAGAGTCGATCAAACGTATCATCAAAGAGCATATATGCACAAATATATATATATATATATATATATATGTACATATACATATACTTATAGTATATGAAAGGTGGTAGCCATCACGAGGTTGAGAATTTATAGTGTGTATTCAGCGGGAGCAAGAGGTCCGTCGAAAAACACACCGAGAGTAAATTTATCGAAGAGAGCAACCAACATTGATAGCTCTGGCTCATGAATAGATCCTCGCTTTTCGGGGGCTTCCGACCGGGTTCCGGGTCGGTTCCAGATAGGATAGGTATAGGAATGGCGGCCGGGGTTAGCCATGAATATTTCGCCACCGCCACTTATTTATGCAATACTTTACGCTGCCAGCTTTACGGCGTTTTCTACCCCTACTCTAAAACCCTGCACCCAACTTGTTTCCCCGCTTTTACCACTCCTCCTACCTATCTTCGGGATGCCCAGATAAATACCGTAAATACAAGAACAGGACCATCCGGAGACCATCGAAACGTACGCGAGGCCACCGAACGGTATGTGTGTACGATAATATATTACGTTTCGGCGTTTTAGAGCTGTTTAGAGCCCGCGAGGCGGTTCCTGCACGGCTAAACGCTTCTGCTCAGTTCTCTCTCGCTCTTATTTTATCCCAATATCCTCGTCCTCGTCCTCATTCTCGTTCTCGTCCTTCCCTCCTAGCCGTTTTCCCGCACTTCACTTCGGGCTCGGTCGTGCAATAGTTTCCAAATAAATCCCCGACTCTCGAACACACGATGCCTTCCCGCCTGGATTTACCCCCGTGGTGGATGTACCATTGGCTCTACGGTACCTCGATGTATACCGCTATACCAACCTATGCTATATAACATCAGGGAAACGAACGGAACACTCCAGCTCTCGACTGGAGCATATATCGTTATAGGGGCCGCCATTACTTGGAGTACAACCCTCCGCGCTATTCGGAAGCCTTTGTTGCGCCAATTGGGCAAACGGTTGGCGAAACAAACGACTTTGCACAGGATATAGGTAGGTATACGTAAGAGACTAGATATCCGTATTGTTCAATCCGTTCGAAAGTTCGACCCTCTTGTCTCCCCTCGTTTTATATTATTACCGATATAATATATTATTATATTTATAGTCGATTAATGTCGAGACCATGTTCCGATGGCCAATGCAGGAAGAACTGGTCCGAGATTTTGCAAGTAGATTACAAAACGTAACTGTATAATCGTTTAACCAACCGACATAACGGTTGTCTGATCGTGAAAAATGTGTTTGTTCGCTGTCGAACCGACGGGTGTTCACTCGACGATATTGAATCAGTTTCATTGGTAATATTATGTTTCAAGCAAAGCCGCGCGCTGCGAGCTGCCTCACCTTATTATACTGGTCAGTTCCTGAACGTATAGATATACCTGCATGTGTGTATATGTACACCTAAACAGGCACTCATGCTTCGTGAAAAATGACAATATCTTAATCGTAGTTCATCACCCGGTGGTAGATTTTTATCACGAAAAAAGAGCATGATATTTATACATCGTATACCATATTATCATGCGAGAACGATTTATCGGATTATATTTTAGCGCTAGGGATCACTTCCGGTTCATCCATAGGTGAGAGAGGAGCCAGGCGACGGTTGTGATTGACAGGAACCAATATAGCTGTACCATAAGTCCCCCTTTTGCGAGTTACCCAAGCTGTTGCGCCCCGACACTGACGTACTAGCGCACTCGCCCATCTGCCCGGTCATGCAAACTCAAACTGTCCGTTCCGTTGCGCCAGGTCACCGATAATCACCCCATGTCTCTGCTCTTATTTTGCTCTGTTTTTTGCACCCTGTCTCGCGTCCGGGTAGGCAGAGAGATACGGCTTTGGAAAAAGCCTCGCGGAATATGGATGATTTTAGGGAAATCAGTGAAACCAAGATTATTATTCCCAGGAAATAAGTGATCCAGGTGTATACGCCGGTTCCGTGTAGTGGAATTATTATAAGAAGAGAAACTGCCTCTGATTGACATCTCTATGGCGAATGAGGGAGAAGGTTTACGCACGGAGACTGCGAGGTGCGAAAACGCAGAATACGCGTTGGCACGCCGGTATAAGAGAGAAAGGAGAATATAGGGGGAAAAGTGAGAGAGAGAATGAGGATCGCTCGTAACTCGCGAATAAATGCGATTTGAGGAGCGAAGTGGAGAGGAATCTATTCACAGACAGCCAGTCGCCCCTCTTCTCCGCTTGGTTTCGTCTCTCAAAGAACGTCATGCGAAAAAGTCACGGTGAGAAAATACCACCCACACAGCGCGTCCTTCTAATGAATAGAGAATCCCTCTTTTATGGATCCATAGAGTGTCCGTCCTCTAAGGTTCCTCGAGGTACGACCACCTCTGCTAGCCGATCTACCTTACAAAGCACACTCCTGATTTACTCTTGAAAAAAAGACCATCATTGGCTCGGCCAAATCAGTCGTCGTCCCCACAGCCGGTCCCAAGGCTCAAGACTTAAAGTCTAAATTACTAAATCATATTACTGTAAGTTATGGGTAGAAATTTAAGGTATATAACAACTCCTGTCACACCTCGCCGCGGTAACGTTTTGTTCCTATTGAAATGAGCGAGGTGTAAGCACAAAGAAATACCATCCTAAGCAACGTACGCTGATAAATGAAGGAAAGAACATCCTCCTCCGTAAGACGTGGTGTTGGAGAACGAGAGTTCGGAGTGAAGACATCAGCGCGTAGCAGGTGGTCTGGTTGGTCCAGTGGTGCGAAGCAACGACCGAGCTCAGCGTACCATTTATATACACGTTTGTATATATGAAACATGTGATGTTTCACTTTTCCTACTGGCTGGTTCCATTCACGTAAAACGGCCGGTTGAGGTAGCGTCCTATACCACCGTGGTGCCATCGTGGTCTTTTTTTCTTCCCGACTTATTCTCTCGTTCTTTATTCCTTGGATGAAAATGTTTGGTCGTATCCTCGCCAGCACGGCTGACAATCGCCTCAGGGCTAAAATATTTCTACGAGAAGAGAATCGCCTGCTCTCGCGCTCTCTACGTAGCCGCATAAATCATCGTTGCAACGTCGGGGTGGCCCGTCCAGGAAGATTCCATGCTCTTTCATTCTCGTGTCCAGGATGGGGACTTTAAGTCAGAAGTCACGCACCAGGAGTCGATCTGACAATGGTATGGTTACGTGCAAGCACCTAGTTCCAACAGAGTCATCATCGCCGGGCCATCCCTTGGGTCAAAAACCCACATCCTCGTACCCCACTGGGATGTTTAGTAGCAGCAACGTCACGGATGGTCTCATTGTGGCCCGCAGTCACAACAGATACTCCCCTGCTGATCGTCGTTCATTCATTGAACTCACGAAGTGGCAAGAAATTAAGGTTTTACGGGCAATTATTTCCTCCTCTGAACGACACAGAGTTAGAGAGAGGGAGAGAGAGATATATCTATATATAGAAGATGATAAATATAAATGGGAGAGGAAACTGGAAGCTGGAAAGAGTAGCTGGGGTTTGGATAAACGTGGAAGATGCTACACGACGGGGCACACGTTGTTACCAGCTACGAAACTATACCTGGACTATGGGATCCTCGTCGTGGATGGCCTTCCTGCGTTTTCACCCCACCTCCGGGTGCCTTTCGTACCATCTGTCAAAAAGTCAAAATATACGAAAAGGTCACCATTGTCCTCGCGTCCTGTGGGATTGCTACTTAGCGTCCTCGTATCCCTGACGCCTATTATACTAACGTTGCTCGCCTGTTTTCCAGGACATCTGTATCCCTGGCATTACTATAGCTGTCCAAATTCTATTTCCATTTCCATTTTCATTTTCACTTTCGTCCACAGTCTAACGTAGGCTGCCTCCTCTCAGCGTGCGACGAGGAGTCACGCTCTCAGATCCGACGATCTGATCTCCTTCGAATGAATGGAAAATATTCCCGCACCAGTACGAGGAAAGGGAAAGGGAAAGGGAAAGGGAAAAGGAAAAACGGGGAACAGGGGACTTTTCAAAATTGAATAGGATATTTGTCGCTTTGTGTTACTGACAAATCAGATTGGCTGGAGAACCGATGTTCGCGCGCGTGTGTTCCGCATATAATAGTCGACCCAACTTCATTGACACTCCTGTACGACTATAATGTACACTTAGCTCTACACGATAAACGTTTATTAATATGATTTACGAAATTTTGAATTTATACCGTGCATTCGCCTCATGCACGCATTCGTGACTATAGTGAAATCAGATAAGTCGCCATGTTGAGCACTTTTGGGTCATCACGATGAGCCAATCAGAAGTCGAGCGGGAAGCCCTTTTGCGCTGCTTAAAAGGGGGAATGAGTTTTAACTCGCCTCGACTGATCCGCTGTAATTAGCGTCGGTGATCACTGGCGCGGCTAACCCGTCCTTAAGGATGCCCCTCAAATCAGAAACAAAGGCGGGGCCACCGTCGTCGGCGAGGAACGATTACCCATAGGCTCAACGGATCAATACCTACTACCACTAAATTTATTACCTTTATAATTAATCGAGTTTCCTTTCAAACCCCTTTGATTTTCTATTCGAAGAATTTTACCCTTCAGATGGACCGGCGAGAGAAAAAGGAGGAGAAAAGAAGAGATGAAATTCTGGCATCTAGAATCTAGTCAAATTTAATACGGATCGGTGAACCTCAGAGGGTCGTGAATGGCTTGACGACGATTTTCTATTGGCTAAGCTTTCGGGGACCAGTCAAGGATCAGCCAATGATCGGTCTGATACTTGGAGGCGAACCTTGACGGAGCGATTTTACCAATTTGCAAGCAAGTTAGATCGCGGACTTATTTTGAACGCGTGGCCGTAAAAAGCCTGCCTATACTTATATAAGATATGGTAGGGAGTCGGTAAGTAGGCAGAGGCCCTAAATCAACATTTTTATAAACTGCTTAGTATTCATAGGCTCTGAGGGGGTGCCGCACCTACCTATAACGCGAAAGTGAGTAGGCTTCGATCTTTTGCGACGAAAGTGGCATCTCGACCTACGCGCATCTCTCTCATCCAGCTTTCCTTCCGCCTCCTTCACCACCCTCTTGTCCCGGTCCACCCCCAGCCTCCAGTTGCCATCGCGCGAGCTTATAACGACTGTATTATCGAGGAGCTGTTTAAATCGGATAACGGCTGCCATGGCAGATCGATGGCGAGCAATAAGCCTCTAAACGTCCCCGTTCCGACACCGTGTCAAACAATATTGAATTTTCAAAAAGTCTCCTCAGGGATGGGATATTCTTTCGCGAAAAGCTTTCCCTGACGTACTACATACATGCATATGCATATACATACGCGATGTGATTCTTTCGTTCACCTTTGACACAGTCAACGATGGGTCAGCAAACAAAAAAGAAATACACTAAAGCACAGGAAAAAAGCACTAGATTTAATCAGCAACAAAAATGTCAGTGATGTCGTCGCGTAAGTATACTATTTTTTTTTTTTTTTTTTGTTATCAATATTACCTATCTGGATGTGAAATTGTAATGGATATTTGTTTATTCATTTATATGTTTACCATATGTTGGGAAGAAAGAGGAAAAGGCAAAAAGCCCTGCAACGTTATACGTACATAAGGGATGATATTGGTATAAATTAGCATCGTCTAACAATTCGATTCGACTGAACTTTGCGGGCCCTCTAATCGTACGTTATTGCATTCGAAAGTTGATCGTCAGTGGAGACAGATTTCCGCCATGATCATTGCCTGCTCAGATTTTGTGGGGTTCGGGTAAAACAATCACGCAGAGCTCATGCATGTTAATGCGTTGTTAGGGGTGTCGGGGTGCGTGAACGCTTTCAGCAGAGCGATGTGCGGGGGTGAAAAGGAGAGATGCCCAATATCAACCCCCAGCTTTGGCCCCCTCACCTCAAACCTAGCCGATTCCATTTCATTCCATTCGCCATTCAACCGCGCCATCCACAGTCCTCGCCGACGTTCAGAATCCAATATCAATTGCAGGGGTATAGCCGAGTATACTTGCGGCCACGACCGACGCGCTTTTACCTATACACACGCACGCGAACCCTTCATCGCGACCCTGGCTTATACAAATACAACACAATTTCGCAATAAGGGTGCTGACGCTAAATCCTTTATCTCGCGAGCGCTCTCTTTCAATTATTTCTTTCCGTATTGTAAAATTTTCCTTTCCACCGTGCTCGCAAAACGTCTCAGCATATCACACGGAATGATCATTTCATTTGTTTTCCAATTATTTAAAATGTCGTCACAGTTGATCTCTGATGATTGAAGATTCATTCAATAACTTCCAAATTTACAGTAGTTTCCATTAACGCATGTCGATGACAAAGTTTTCCCCACCCTTCCACATCGACCTATCGATTCATGCGATCATTGATGTAAGGACGATTCATCATACTCTTTTTTGACCCTCGTTATAAGTATACTAAACCGTCAACAGTGGCTCGTAAATGATTCATGAATGATAGTTGAATCGCAACAATCCATTATTTCGCAGAGATTGTATTTCCATAATGTATTGAGAGTATGAAGTTATAGAGGTGGTCGGGTAGGTATGTACATGTTCGTGTAAATAATACATGTATACAAGTAACGTCTTTCGACTAGCCCGCGGGGGTTTCACGCCACGACGTGGAGGGACTACCTTGCGTCACTGCTAATGCCAGTATAAGCTAGTTTCGCGAGGTCGTCGGCTACACGAAGCCCGGCCAGCCGGGTCTGTTTGCTGTTTGAATGGGACTTGGGGGCGGCGGGGTTAGTGGTACTTACCAAACCGACACGGGCCAACTCCATACATCAAAGACCTTATACCTTCCTCTTCCCTTATTCCCTTTACCCCTCACCCTTTACTCCTTCTCTTTACCTCCTCATCCCAGCATCCGACGACTCAACGACGAGCTACTCCGCTAGTCCGCTACCCCGTTGTACCCGTTCTCGCTACAAGCCGGTCCGGACGATGCCCATACATAATCATGGCTCGTCTTTGTCCCTCGAAATTGATTTATTATTCAAAGTGACGTGTGTTTCACAATGTGTATTTACCAGGCTCCGAACCCAGGCTCTTCGCCTGCCCAACATACGACCAGAACACACGTTGGAGTAATTCTATATTCCCCCTAGAGTAGGTAGACAATTTGAAATGTGCGAACTGCGAATGAGACCTGAAAACTCTCAAAGCTTATTTCTTCACCATACGGAAGTGGGGATTCACTCTAACTTGAGACATTACAGGGATGTTTAATCTCGGAATCAACAGCTACGGGGAAGATTTCTCCGAGACATTTGAACCGGTCTCGAGGTGCAGCTTGTCTACATCGTCATGTACGCGATCAACCTTCATTGACGTTCGACCACGATGATATACTGCGGGAGCAAAACTCCTCTGGCATTGATCGACGTCCTCACCACGACGCCACGGTACCTATCCAACGTGCGCGTTGCGCGTGTCACGCTTAGCGTGGGTGGTGTACAAGTAGCAGTGAAGGCTGGTGACATCTTTGCCGATTAAAGTGGTCAAGATACTGATCAAGAAATTCGAAGAATGGAATACCTCCGAACGGTCAGAATGATCCCGGAGTAGAATACATTCGAGAAAATTCTTCTCACAATTTCTGAAAGGATCTTCGTGAGTTCACCGTTCATTACACATGCTCCTCGCTATATATATATATATATATATATATATATATATATATATATATATATATATATATATATATATATATATATATTACCTGAAGTCTTATGATATCTGTCTAGCTGTTTTAACTCAATGTATGTCTATCGTAAGTCGGCTCACGCATTCGCGCGTGAACACGAAGCTCCGAGTAAGCCTTCCCGCTACCAGGATAGAGTGGACGACGTCCTCTTTGCCCCTCGCATCACGGGGTCCCAAGCGACTGCGGCATTCTCAACGCATAATCCTGAGATATGAGCGCGTATTATGTGGAATTGTGCGTCTCGTGAGTCCGGGGGGTCTTCGGGGATTCCAGAAGCAGTGTGAACTCTCTTCAACTACTATGACCGGGTTTTACTGGGACAAGATAAAGTCTGACGATCAGTCGCTAGTTTATCCCATTGTCAAACCCGTCTGTTCAAAAGTTTTTCTAATTTTATCCTCATCCGATTTGCGACACATAACTCGACATCGAAAATTCCCAAGAAATAGGAAGAAAGATTGAAGGAGTTGGGAACCTCCGTAGCCCCCATACGATGAGATATATAATTCGCTGTCTTTGTCCGGCGTCCAGGAGCCCTTAGCAACCCGTGAATGAAATCTGGATAAGGAATTCTCGCACCTGGCACTCCCGAATGTAACTGACTCCCCGACTTCTCTGGGATGCAGTTTTGAGCCAGGAAGCACTCCGCCCGGTCCCTCGCCTTTCTTACACCGTAGCTGGACGAATGGTAGATAATACGCAAGATAAAGCATCCTTAGGCTTAGCTTAGGTTGCTACCGTGATGCGCGCCACGCATGCTGGTGGACCGCCGCGTGGATCGAGGACCACCCCAGCTGCTTGGACCCAGTTGGTTACCAGTTATATCGCGGCAGAGCCCCCGCGGTCCTCCTCTAGGATTACACCTCGGGTCGTGGTATCGCGCGTTGCTGGAATTATCGCTACACAATAGCGCGCACTCCTACACCGCTTTACTATCTCGCTTATTCATTATCCGTCCTCTTCGTATACGTTTGCGGTGGTCGTTGTTCAACGACGCGAGTGAGAAAGGCGTCAGGACCGAGACAATGCGCCCTGTATCACACCGGATCAGGGTGGATAGGTGCGTCAACTCTAGCCCGGTACTCATAACTCACATCTCTCGGGGATCCCCGTACCTTAAATCTCTTGGAAACACTGCTTCTGACGTCGCGACTGCGCTCGTGGAACGAGGAACGAGGAACAAGAAATGTGAAACAAACGGAGAAAATGGTCGTTATATGCATTATGCAGCGACGCTCAGACCAGGACCACATCGAATCCCGACTAGAGTTACAAGGATCGCTCAATCCCATTACATTATACACACGATCAAACTCAAGGCTCAGCGATACTTAGGGAAAGATTTGCGTCCCGCTGGACTCAGGGGACGGGTTGAAATTCAGAGAAATTATACTTCAAAGATATCAGCATAGAAGAGACCATGGCACTTGAAGGAACATCTTAAAAATTGTTCGCTCCTCTCAGAGGAACACTTTCAGCTGAAAGTGGTTCGATAAGACACTCGTCAAACCCGGAAGTGGCTCTTGAGAGGTTGCTGACAATTTTTACTCTCGCGATGAGAAAATGTCTGCAATAATTTCATTGTGGTGATCATAAAAAATTATTGTCGGGTTGTGCCTTTTTTTTCCTTTATTTTTTTCTTTTTTTTTCACTTTTGGATTTGCTTTGTTTTTTCGATGCACCCCGAAGACATCGATACAAGTCTCTTTAGCTAAAAAAATGTCTAGAAACTGTTACAGAGCGAAGCTATCGCCGTGGGCCCCGGGAGAGTATGCTTCTCCCGTGTTCTCGTGGCAGAACTCGTGACGTTGGCTAAGGCGGCGGCTCGATTACACAGAGGAAGAAGAGGAGCAGCGCGGCCTAAGAGAGGCGAAGAAGAGCGGCGCCGAGCGAAGCTCACAGAACCTATCCGGCATAATATGTCCCCCTGTCCCCATCTTCCCCGTGGACCCCGTGTCCTCGTCCTCGTGTCCTCGTGTCTCTCCTTCTGACCCGCCGCCCGCCGGGTTAGATTCCTGCGCTAGCGTACACAATGCGAGTTATTGCTGCATCGGACGAGTCCTGGCGCCAGTGCCGCGAGGCTGCATAAATCCTCTGGACCCGCGACTGCTGCCGCATGGATAACCTTAGCCACTGTCCACGTCGACGCCGAGATCTTGACTCTCCTTGGTACCTAGGCACCAGCTCTTGTATCTCGAAGTTCTTATCCTTTGAGAATAAGAAGAAGAAAAATAAGAAGAAGGAGAAGAAGGAGAAGGAGAAGATGAAAGAAAAGAAAAAAAATAGGTATATCCTCGCACTAGTAGGTGCTGCAGCTTCTAATCGCGGCTAACTTCTACTCAGCTGTACTTAAAGTTGATACGAATAGACAGGATCGTCTTATCCTCGAGAGATGGTGGTCTTAGAGAAACTAGTAATTGAAGAGAACCCAGTCACGTTATTTGACTTACGAAATTTTCTTATCGGATACATGGATCGCGGTGATTGTTAGAGACAGACTGCAGACCTGCACCGCATGCTGCAGAAGGAGATAATGAGCGGCTACGCGGATAATGGCTGCTTTCGCTATCGCGTTGACATCTGCTCTTAACGAGGGATCGTTGTAGTTGCTCGATGGTAGTTCTCCGCGCGGGTTCAGGACTCGGGACAACACGTGCGTGACACCTCAAGCTTCAGCTATAACTCCAGCTACATGGCTTAGTCAGAATGAAAGTCCACTGACTATGAGACCGTGTCACTGGAAACGAAACGCACCGGATCTCCACGGAGGGTGGCGCCAAGATTGAACCCCATGATTACGAAGCGCTTGGCAATTAGCGATCCCCCGTTCACCTTTGGACCTAAAAAGGACCCCAAGCTTTTGGGCCTAGAGGGGGTTGCCAAGGGTCGTACAAAAACGCGCAGGCGTATCTCAAAATCTTTATCTACGTCATAGGTAGGTATACGCATTATACCTTGTAGAAGCCGCGCCCTCTTCTCTTCTCCTCAGGATCTGACTCCGGCTTTTATGCTGCTGGCTGTGGGCTGTGATCATCTCTCTTGAGTTACGGCCGGAAGTATTATCTTTCAACTAACATCGGGTTGTTATCATTTAAAGGCATTAGGGTGGATTATATCTTGTTGAATTGGTCAAACAGTAGCTTCGTTAAGTACCTGAAATTCACCCTCGGAAATAAACATTTCCTCATAAGTTTCACTCGGCGTTCGGAAAGGGATGCAATTTGACTTTTTTTGAGTCCAATTTTTGTATCAAAGAGAATGTTGAAAAAAAATTTATTCAAACTTATAAACAGCTGGTGCATTTAAGGAAAGGAAAAGATCTCATTTCGAAAGTTGATTCCTCGTTGAAAAGACTGCAGATCGCTTCGTCAAACACAAGGAAACGGATATATTAGGATGCATCTCCATAAAAGTTTGAATCGAGCAGAGAGTAAACATCGTCCGGCGTCTTGCTCCTTTCCAAGATTCAGACGAGATCGTCTTGCGGTAGCAATCACCGATATTGAGGGTTTCATTTCATCCCTCGGAAACTCTGTGCCCCGGCGTATCCTAGAGGAGGTGGAGGACCCGGTGGAGCAGGAAGAACCGAGTAGAATGAGCGAATCACGAGGAACTGGAAAGCTTTGCAAAACCGAGAGAGAAGCGATGAGAGAAGAGAAGATTGAAGAGTAAAGGATGGGGAGAATTTTATCCCTCTTTTACTGACTGCAGTGTTGCGGGCTGGGACGAACCTCGCGAGCGACTTTCATCCTCAAGGCAAGGCAAGACGAGACGACTCCCGTCTCTCTGTCCAGGAAGAGGAGACTGGAGACTAGATCTGCTCCAACGAGTTACCAAGAGGTAAATTGAAGTCGGCAATCGCACGTCGTAAAAAAAAAAAAGAGCCTATAGCATTTGCATTCTGGTATACCTATTTCCTACCTCGAACTGAAATTTCAAAGTGTATAAAATCCCTGAACGATGACAAATTCTGACTTCGATCTTTTATTCTGTTCGACGCAAAAGAAGATCGGGAACAAAACAGCGGTACACCGAAAGGATTTGATAATTCACCTGGGTGCCAAAATGGCCTTTCTAAATTTTTCGAAAAAATCAACGGTCAAAATGTGCCGTATGGCCCTCCCCGAGAGTCAGTTGATTCGAAAACGTGACTGTTAGGTGATTTCAGAAGCTTCGAAACAAGGTGTCAGAGAATAGTAGCTGGAAGACAAGATTCACAGGTGATGTGGCTTATCTCCGATTAATAATTAGTAAGCCGGTGTTAAGTACGACTTGTTTGGGCTGCTGCGTCGACGGGGGGTCCAACGGACCCAAGCAGGTGCCTCGGACCCGCCTCGTGTTTACCTTTGGTGAAACAAGCTCTGACTTACTGATCAAAGCACAATGGGGATCACGAGGGCACCAACCTTCACGAAGGTATGACAAATGAGGTTCGCCAAAGCGTTGCGGAGTTGCGAGCTTCATATTTTCATATCGCAGTTAAACGGAAAAAAAATAATCACTCGATTGTTGGCCGAAAGTATTTTCCATTTTTTTTCTCAAAGCTGGAGGAAGAGTGCTGTTTGTCGCTGCGGATAGGATTAACAAATTCCCTAAGGAAGTCAGCCGGCGAAGGTGGGGTTTAAAAATCAGTCCCTTGGTCGCTGTACGCGCACACCTAGAGCTTGGCTTAATCTGCATTCATCAGCACTTATAGACATCCTAGGCACAGGGTTAGAGGATAAGCCGGCTCATCCAAGCTGATCCTCGACGCTCCGCCCAACAGTTCTAGGTCATCCTTGATCCGCGTACCTCGTACCTATGCCCACCCCTCATTCTGCATCTCTGCCCGTCATCCACCCCATGAAGATCAAATTTCGATGATAGCTTGTGGAAAAAGTTGAATCGAAAAATTTTGTTCGTCGTTGAAGATCGCGAATTCATAAATGAAGTGTTTCCGTCTACCGTCTAGAGGCAGAAGGAGATATAAAAGGTGCAGGACGAGAGGGGGTCGACGCTGGGACACCGTGCCGATGTATAAATCAAATTGACTGGTGCGACGTCGAGCACAGAGTCCCATGGGAGTACCTACCTCGTGAAGCATAGAACGCCATGCGATGCGATGCGACACCACCACGTTCCTCGGCCATATACAACGTGTCCAATCGCAAATCCGTTTAATTCGTTCTTTACAGTATAACTTTAATCCGAATTAAACTGCGCCGGACAACCCATAAATCCAACGGTAGCGCGCATTAAAAAGTCCTGGCATGGTGTTTGCTTTTTCTCATCCCTCGCAATCCCTCGATTTCGATAACCGCCAGATTGCGTTCTACAAATTTTCGTATCGATTTTAAAAGTGACTTTTGACCAATGTATAAAAAAATCTAACAAATTTCCTTGAATCTCTGAAGAATCGGGGAATGCTAGGAGGAGATAGTTCCTCATGTTTGGAATGTTTTTATTCGTTTATCTTCGCTAAGATTGAATTCAGATACTGATTTAAGTATCGATCGGAACTGCGTGGATGTCGATGTCAATGTCGATGTCGATGTCGATGTCGATGAATGAGAATCTACTGTGGAAGGACCAAGGAGAGACAGGAGTTGGAAACGGATCGCCCGCACCTCCGCATTGCATGGTCAGCAGTCTGCACGCATGGGTACGCACTATGCCGATGTGGTGCGGTGGTGGCCACATAGGTAGCGAGTTATTTATCTCTAGCAGCCCCGTTACCGATCCCGAAGATCTATCGGTGAGCGGCCTCCATTACCTTTGCGTTCGCTCGTGTCCAATCGCCGCCATAGTAGACAGATAGGTGCCTGGCCACTCCCATTTCGAACTTGATTAATGTTCGTTTTCTATACCTAGGTACTACGTGCAGAGGCGAGCATTACCCACGGCGACCGTACTTCCAGGGTACTTTTATTCGCGTCTGTAAGGTTAAATGCAATCCACGCACGCAGGGGAAGCTGTAGGTGCTATTACTGAGAATCTTTTCGTCGGTCTTGAAGCGGTTCTTGTTATCGTGGGAAAACTCCAACTTGTAGTAAAATCCCCCATCCCGGGTGGTCAAGATGTGCTTATGATCGCTTTACTGTAATTTAGTGAAAATTTAGTGCAAAAACCATTTGTTTATAATTAACTACTTGTAAGGTTGTTATCTTATGGTCGCCCAGTTACGGTTAGTTAATTATTTAATTCACACTCTGAGAAATACGAGGTGTTCATTTACAGCCGGACGCTTGCTGACTAGAGAAAAAACCTATTAAATTGCGTTACACCGGAAGTACAACGCGTCGTACACAGGTACGAGACGAGAGTAACAGGAAGCAGCGTTGCAAAACGAGCACGTATTACTTATATTACAACTAGGTAAGCACGTACCTATCTACCTATACACTCGCACGGTAGACTCAATGAACTCCGATTGCGCATTCTTCATTCTTAAACCGAGTCCACGAGTTGTTTGCCACCGTTTGAATTCATTATTTCGCAACGGTCATGTTCCGCGTATTATTTTCACATACGAAACTGGTATCGTAAATCGCCACGATTTCTCAGATTTTATATTAAAAATGTACACACATTCTATCCGTGGGCGTTATCCCATGATCGTAATTCAGAGGAAAAGGCATTAAAATTGCCCGAAGAAATTCGTGAGCGTAACACACGCTTTTTTCGACACAAAGTGGCCCACGGGCACGGAAACATCAAAATAGCGGAAGACGCGTTAGTTCTATCACAACACTGAGAAAACTGTGATCTTCACCGAGCCGTGGAGAATGAGGAGCAAACATAACGCGTGGCGTTTGTGAATGACCATAATGAGAGGCACGCGCGCACGCACCAAACAACGTTAGAGAACGTATAACTGGGGATGCGTTCAGGGGATGGGTACAAGGGCGGACTCGATACACGTCTGGAACAGTAGTACACAGAAGCGGCGTCATGACTCGGGGCTTTGTGCACTTTATGGGTCCAGCGGTCCGTAATAATTATAATTATTCACGGGATTCTGTGTTTTATTGTTCACGTGCACAATGCGACGTGTCGTTCTATGTTGGAGCGGTTTAGGGTGCAAAACCAAGGCCCTGTACGTGCAGCTAAAACCGTATGTAGCACGCAGTGAAAAACCCACCTAGATCGAAACTGTACGACTTCTAGCTGAATCGGAGCTCGCGACTTTCAGAACCCCATGTCTTGCTCGGCCATTCGTTGTTCCAAACATGGCCCGATCGGACAAAAGCCTAATTCTGATTTATAACGCTAATTGTTGCGGTAAGTCGACATAAATATTCGACTCGGCGTTCGCCACAAGCCCCATGTATACCGGAGCGCAAAGGCCACGTGTCATGTCGTTTTGACGTAGTATGCGAAGCGGGACTTTTTTTCCCCCTTCGAATCGTTGCTTGAAATTATTGATTTCGTTACTTTATTCAGTTCCACATCATCGCTGTCGATGAGCAAAGTTTAGAGGCATTTTTCCCTTCGGAATTCGAGAGTTCAATATCGTCTCTGCCGAGGTCGGATATAGGCGAGAGTGAAAACGTAGTGACGATCGACGAAACTTGAGGAATTAGGAAAGACATCCTTTATCGGCGATATTGGGACCGCGATACCGAGTCGCGGACAAACGCGAAATATATTTTACCCGATAGGCGAGGTGCAGACAGAACCGTACGGTACGGTCATATTATGAAACCTGGGGGTTGAGGAATGCGGGAATGCGGGACACGCGGGCAAAAGACCGATAGGAAACTCGCGCTACTCATTCGTCGCATATCGCCGATGTCCGGCGCGATATGAGATATCGCCGATATGCGATAATCCGTAGAAGTCACTAGTATATTGCCGCCATACCTCACGAACCCATGACATACCAAATGACGCCACTCCCGAGCCATTAGTTTCCCCGCAGCGTGCCTGCACAAACTCCCTTTCCCTATCAATTTTCTTCTGTTTTACTCTCTCTCTCTCTCTCTCTCTCTCTCTCTCGCTCTTCTTCCTATAATTCTCAACTTGCGAATAAAGCCGATTTTATTTCGCCGCTAATCGATCCACGAAGTACTCGATCCGATCGGATGTCCACATCAGCTATATCGAACCGTTTAAGACTTTGAGAGATTAAGAAGATGGACATGACTCATATTCTTATCTTTTCTCTCATCTACGTCTTGACACGTGTGCTAATAGTACCTCAGGCTTCTAGAAGATCGAAGAACTGTTTGTTTCTTTTTTTTTTTCTACTTTTTTGGGAAGAAGATGCCCCCTTACTTTCGAACGAGCGATTTTCAGAGCATTCCTTTCACTCCGTTTCAGTCGAAAGGAAGTATTAGTGTACCAACCCAACTACCTACCATTCTAGCTACCTGACCTCCTCCTTCTCTTCATACACACATTCACTGGTGAATGAAAAAGAAGCGGTCGACCACGGGACTGGAATTTTTCTTCACACATACATGTGGCGTTAATGCAGGTGCTTGGCTATCCGTAAATGTTACACGAGCAAATAGAAACGCTTTTGAAATATTTGAATATAATTTGGAGTAGATCTTGGAGCGAAGAATTCGACGATAGGTGAGACTGGATTATGATGAGTAAATTAAAAGACAGGATTCTGTTTGTTCTACTTTTGTGAAGTGGATTATAATTTTTGTGAGCGAGTGAGTTCGAAGATAGGGACGACATGTATTTCGGGGAAAGAGGAAAGGCCAGTGGTTGAACTCTGGGGTTTATTAAAAGTGCGGATCACAATATGTACGCCGCTCGAGCGTAGCGTTTGCACAGATACAAGCGAAACACAATGCCGAGTTTCGCGATACTAGGGGTCAGCGGGGGTCGGTTCAACCGCTCGGACGTCGTATTAATATCGCATATCGGACAGCCGGGGACTCGCCACCACTGCTTCCACGACCACCATCGACCGCCGTCAGCAACCACCGCCACCAGCGATATGAAATGATCGCGTCCGCGCGAGGGAGAGCTCAGCAAATAGTGAGAAATAATTGAAATCCCTCGGGCAAACACGGCATCCACGCTCTAATCAATCCGTCACGTCAAAGCGTAGCTTCTTCCGTGTGCGTGTAGGTAGATATAAGCAACTTCTTAGGCTTACCGTATACGTGAGGGAAAGGTATAAATAAGATAGGAATCGTATAGAAATGGTCTTCTGCACCTGAAGAAGAGCCACAGATTTTTTGGAGTAACGCGGTAAACTCGCAAGTCCTGCAGACGCAGCGATGAAATTCCTCCTTTCTCAGCAATTTCGGAAATTAATAGCGACCTAAGTGGCGGGTAAATTATTACCTCGTAAATATCTCCACGCCCTCGCACCGTCCCGGGTCCGCTTCGGTTGTCGTTGGCGTTAGCGTGGCCGTCGACGTCGTTGCGAAGGGGACGTCGTTCTTTCGACGACCCAGCTTCCCCCGACCCCGGCTCTCTATACTATGGGCTACTTCGTGCGTGTGGACACTTTGACGCCGCGTCATCGACGCCCAAACTCCTTCTCACGGATCGGACTATTGCTTGTCCAAATTCGAAAATTAACAAACTAGCAGAAAATTATTCAGACACACGTCAAAAAAGCGTCACTTTGAATCCCATGAAGCGATTTTCAGCAAACAACAACAAGCCTGGGTTTACCTTCGTGCCATTTATCGCCGTCTCAGGATTTTCCTTTCATTTTCCTTTCATCTTTGAGGATCTCCGGTGCGTTTTTGACAAATTCTAGGGTTCTAGTTTCGTTCTAATATCGCCCTTATTAAATGACATTCATCCACATGCACATTGTATATATACCGTAATTCGTACGCCTGCTTAGTTTCTTCTTTCACTTCCATCTCGTATAATTTTATTCAATTTCAAGACTGGCCAGCATAGTCGGTCGAGTGGAGAGACACGCGATGGTATATGCCCGGTATAAACCTTGATAGAGGATAGTAGCTCGTTCGTGGCTACACTGTCGTATAGCTCGCTACCTGCTATCGAAAGGAAAGACAGAGCGTGCCCCTTAACATTACAAAGTAAAATCAGATCTTCGTTAGGCTTGAAGGCGGTACTAGGATGCCGTGTAGAGTAGAGTATAGAGCGGCATTTGGAACCCCTTTATAGTACCCACTAATAGTTAGGTGGATGCATAATATATCTCATTATCGACTGACGAATAAACGAGCAATGGGAAAGAGCTGCTCATTCGCTCGCTCCGGGGACGGAAGCTGAGAAAACAGAGGAAAGGAGTCGAAAGAGGATGAGGATGAGGATGAGGTTGGGGATGAGGTTGGGGATGAGGATGAGGATGAGGATAAGGGACAATGCGCTTTGGAACCGCATTGTATTAAAGATAATTCCAGGCGCCTCGATGGCGGCCATTTTCTTACGCGTCGAGACAATAATTCCAACAATTAGATCCCGACTTTATATACTATACTATATATACCTTCATACACATATATAGCGACGTTGCGCGGTTTCTTTCTAAGGGTTCCCTCTCAAAGGTCCAGAGAGACGAAGAGGGGTTGATGAGGGAATGGGGCGACGTAGGGAATCGTCGTGGTATGAGGAACATGGCCGCACAGCCGCGACGTCTCCACCTTTTTATTGTTGTGTGCGACCGAGACTCCCTTTTGCCCTCCTGACTGCTACACCCGGGTCTCCTGGCAGTCCTGGCAGCCGCAGTCGAGGCACACTTATTCGCCTGGCTCTTGCAGGGGCTTATTTATCGACGGTTACCTCTGAGTGGCGCTAGCCTGGCATTTTAATTGCGCTCTTATACCACCAACAGGGACTACGCGCGATGTCGTCGCGTATTTAAAATGACCTCCGGCTCTGCACCGATCCTCCATTTCACCCCCTCTTATACTTTACCTTCAGCCACCTCGACTCCCTCAGTCTGCAGATATACACACGTACGTTGATGTACACATTCATACACGTGTCTTCATCCATGTATATTCATATATATATATATGCATATGGATGAATGGATGTATTCTTCAGACATGCACATGTACACATGGACATTTTTTCACCCGCATAAACTACGCGGATATATCATATATGTGCGATACGTGTGGGTGTATATCTGCGGTAGTACTTAGCGGGGGAGACGCGGCCGTCTCTACCCTCTACCCTCTACCCTCAGCCCTCTACCCCCCTTAGAACCGCGGGCGTATTTCAACGAGTTATCACCACCAGATCTACAGGGACTACGCGAGAAATTATTTATTAACCCGGCACCGGTATACACTACGACGCCAGGGAACCAAGGAGCGTTCTTTTAGCGATATACTCGAGATTAAACGGGAGCCTCTCTCATATCTAGATATATACTGATTATTAGGACCGGTGAAGCCTAGGGCGATTCAGGTCATGAGTAAAGGGAGTTTCTTCGAAGATTCAAGTAAGATACATACGTAAGTCCCGAAAAATTAAGGTATGAAAAAGTACTCGAGGAATTGCAAATCGATATTTTTTTTTCACCCTTCTTCAGTATTTTGGGATAAAAATTTCCTGAGCAAGAAACGACAAGGGAATGAACATACCCTGTGTATATACAGGCGCGAAGCCTAGGGCTCCTTCGAGTTGGTTAAGGTTGAAGTTTTGGATCTATTCGGTGACAGGCCGTTGACCACTAGGCGGTACGTCACGCCAAACTCCGGCAAAGAGGTGACAGGGATTGTTTAACGCTGTGGTTTGAGGAGAGGAGGATTGGTGTATATACCGAATAGGTAAAGGTGCGGTTGGTAAGGCGGCGAGTTGGCAAGTACCCCGATAATCCCGGTGGGAGCGCATTACCGAGACGGAACCCTTTAAAATTTCACTAAAGAAAATATTTGTCGGGCGTGTCGGGTATTGTGTATAAACAGATTTCGGGCAGGTACACTTCATCGTCTATCCCTCTTTCCCTCTTTCTCTATCTCTCGAAATTCGAGCTAAAAGAGCTGCTTCTCTCCCCACTTGAATTTTAAAAACGTTCAATTTTCCCTGTGGGTGAATGAGAAAAAAATTCACTCCACTATTTATAATGATTATTTATCTCGCGTCCGTCGAACTGGAACAATCAATTCAACGAACTTATCGTAACGCATCGTTCGGAGAAGAAAAATTATGCTAATAACATATGCCTGCAGTAGTTACGCTCCGGTTATCTTCACCGAAGTGAATCGCCATCGACAAGAAGCGAGCCGGCTGACTTTACTTTATTTAAAAAAGAAAGAAACAAAAAAAAATGCTAACAAACTAAACCATCCATATTTCCTATAGCGATTCGCTCGACTTAAATCGATAGCAATTACATACTCGGATGGCTCAGTGCAAGGTACCTACATGTGATATGAAATTCATTCCACAACTATCAAATCTCATATTTAGACTCGTGGGAGTCATAAGGTGACCCCCCGCAACACCCACAGAGAGAATATCTCCGATAGTATAATGGCGGTGAATCGAGTCGCTGACAATGAGTCGCGGTGACACCATCCTCGCGAAATACGACCCCCCTTTGCCTCTCCCCGTTAGTATATATCTCTTGGTCAACCGTATGCAGTATAGGGTGGGAGATGGACTTACACGGTGACTGCAGTGTTCGTTTAGTTAGCCGGGGGGGCCAGAGCGAGTGATGTCACACCAGGCCTGTTCGATCCACTATCGCGAATTTTAATGATGGTGCAAATGTCTCGAGAGACGGCGGTTATATTATCTCGGTTTAGGCCGGATGCGAGGGCCGCCCACGCTCCTCGACGGAGTCACCTAACCCAAACTAACCTGACCTAAGCTTGGGATCACGCATATCCATATCTGTACTGAAAAAAAATGAAGAAGAGAAATTCATTTTTTTTTTTTTTTTATTCATCATACGTACATTTCGAAATATAATATAATGACGTGCAATGAGGAAGTGGGAGGTTCTGTAACTAATAGAATAGTAGTACAGGTGTCGAGCATTATACAAGCGTCGCGTCGTACGGCGTCGTTGCTACCGCGTCGGTGTGTCTCGTTTAATCAGAGTTGAATGTTTTACGTGCGGTCATTAAAGCGAAATGGCTCGTGTTATACCTGAATACATAAACCGAACAGTAATATCGAGTTTACGCCGCTTTTATTTAAATAAAGTTGCCTTTACCCCGCACCACTCGCTCGCAGCTCGCAGCTCGCGCTCTGCACAGGCTTCAAGTTAATAGCTGGGGTTTGGCCCCCTCGCAGCAATCCTCGCGGTTGACGGACGTACCTACGGATGGACGAAGTGCAGAGAAACAGAGAAAAGAGGAAAAGAACCGAACTGAACTTAACTTGACTTAACTTGACTTAACTTAACTCCCGGTCTGTCTCGCGCGAATCGCGCGTAGGCTGGCTAACGAGCTCTATACACAGACCCGAGGGAATGAAGATCTGTTCTCTCTTATTCTCTCGTATATTCCCACTCGTCCTCCTCCTCCTCCTCATCTTCCTCTTTCTCTTTCTCTTCTATTCCTCTTATTCTTGGAGTCGAAGAGGAGAACGAAGGAGGCGCCTTCTCGTTATCCGCCGCAGCCGGCGCTCGTGCTGCGCCGTTAAGCGCCGTTAAGGGTGACTTGATCGCTGTATCACATCTCTAGATCCAATAAAAATGCAATATTATGCAAAAAGGAAATACGCGTATCCTCGAGCGATCAAGGAGCTAGAGAGAAGAGGTATATACTTTACCGTTTCCTCAAATAAACGCGGCGATGATAAAGAATAAGTATTGCACCAACCTCTCACCACCCTCGCAACTCACTCTAACTTTTTACTCGCCAAATCACGTCGGTATTAAAATAAGAATTTATCAAAACTTTGGTTAAAGACGTCATTCAATTATTATTAATGAACTGCAGACACTCGAAAACTGGCATAGCTCCGAACAAATGAACTGTAAAAAAAAAAAAAAAAATCATTCATCTTCATTCAAAAAAAGAAGGACCTACATATTAAGAAAGTTGCGAGATAGTCGATATAGAGCGAAGAAGGAGAGCAATCTTGGTCCTCTATCAGCCGGGTAAATTTCCACTCTAGTAACGAGAGTAGCGCCAGTCATTGTCTCGAGTTTCTATATCAAAGGGGGCATCTGAACGCCTAAAAATCCCTGCGTATAAATTTTTCGATAGGTGTCTTTGAATTATATTTAGGTATATTCCGACCGTCGTGGCCGAAGCCTCTTTATATTTAATGAATAAAATACAAGACTTTAGGATTTGGCTATGAGAAACCGGATGTGAGACGGAAAATTATAAATAATGAGATATTTTCAGAGATGGAAGTATCGCCGTTGATCTAGTCCGGGTCTTCTTATATTTATTTTCCTCTTCCGAACTGATCATCGCCTTGTGCTTAATGCCGAAAATAGAATCGAAACGACTTTAATTATTACGGGGGATCGTTTAACGAGCGACGATTCGAGATAAACTTGATTACAGAAAGATAAATAATGCGTGTTCTGAAATGAAATGAAATGAAATGAAATGAATTACTGCGTTAACAGTGAATTATTGTTTAACGCATCGGAGCCGATATCCAATTACCGATTAGCTACAATATTTACTTTTGCTTGACTCATCAACGAGAGGAAATTGCTTCATCGAATTGCCACAACGACTCATCATTTTTTACCCGATTGGCTAGTGTATCACAAGAAATAATACATACACATCCGGTCCCGCTACGACCCCGAAGCAAACTCTTATCTCGCAACATTAGCTCATACTCTTTAGACTCATACGCTCTGACAACACGAGCCTCTGATCTCTCCTTCTCCCAAATCGCCAATGCATCAACTTTTAATCTCTTCGACTCTTCGGCTCTTCGCCCACCTACAACTTCTCTCTGAGTCATCTACTTATTATTTATACACTTAATTAACCCATCGACTTCTTACTTTCATTCATTATTATGTCTATCTCTTGATATACACACGCGTATATACGTATGTACATATTTCTATCACCAAGGTCTTAACGAGGAGACTGGTTAACGTATATTCGAGTACTGTAACTAAACGCCTCAGCTTATATTATAATCATCAAAATTTACCTTATAATTTCATCTGGTATCACGCGGTTCAAACTAAGTATATATGTATATCATACATGCCTATATATTGACAGACTCTTTAGTGCTCGCAAAATTACAGGCTAAATTACTTACAACACCACCACCGGGGGATAGGGATAGCTGCCTGTTTGTTTGCGGCAGTTAATGCGATAACCATGCGTAATATGGTTACACCAAAGATAACATAAGATAACAGGCGCCACGATCTAAGGCAATAATTGTTACATTACCATACCAGGCTCTCATGACCGAATATAACTACACAAAGAGGTACACGGGATTCTTCGTAATTAACATCTCATTGCTCATCGGTAGGAGTGTGTAACGATCCGCTAATTTCGCGATACAAATTCGTCGAGGGTTGTTTATTCCTTGGAAGAACTCCGGAGGGGCTTGGATGCAGTCTTTAGTACCCCCCGTGTTAAATGATGTCCTTCATTTCGTCCTTTTGAGTTCGAATTAATTGAGAAGGACTCGAATCCTACTGTTTCGGTGTTCGTATACGGAGCGAGAATCTGTATAAGCTTTGCTATTTCACGTAAATCGGAAAGCGAAACTGGGTCGCTTCACTTGCGACCTGAAAATTGTCCTACGTATAAAAGGGGGCAGGATAAGAGACGTGTGGTACCTTCAGACTACCTTGGCATTCGTAAAGGCGGAGGGACATAGTCGGTATAAGAGAATCTCGAGGTATTCGAGATCCTTGTATCCCTGTCCCCAGAGGGACGTGGACTTGGACTACGACGAAAGGACGTCGCGTCGCCGTCCCAGCCCATCAAAAGACGCCGCCGTTCAGATATAAGGTTACACTTGCATGGGCCTACATCACCCCGCGGATATTCTCATACTCGCATACTCTATCTCTCCCTATTCATCAATCTATCTCTTTCTCTCTGGGCCTAATAGTTGGTATTAGGTGTAGCTTCGCCGAGCTTTGGTACAGCTCGCATTTCTTCAAGAGTTACCCCGGCCCTGCCCCTCCCAAACCTTTACTTGGATACCCACCTATTTCTACGCCCGAAAGCACCTCCATTCGAAATCGCTCGAGCGTTACCTGTAGACAAGATGTGTCGTCGAATTGACAATGGAGACTCGTTCCATACCCTAGTTTCTATACCTCGACAAAACAAGGTAATGGAGTTCAGAAAGTCTCCCAATTGTCAGAAAAGTAATATCCAAATTTCCAATTCAATTCATGATAAATTAAAATAGCAATAAGTTTCCAGTTCTAATGAATCTCCATTAATGGGATCAATTCGCGATTGGAATTAGATTTTTTTTATCCACTGATCTGGTCGTGAAGGTAGCCAATGAAAACGTGTTGAGTTATATACTATATCGGCGGTGTGGAGAAAAGGATAAAAATATATTGAATGCAGGTATAAATCGATAAATGGTGAAAGATAGTATATCAAACGGGTCGAAGATCGAGACCGGCAAAAGATCGGGTCTAAAAGAACGCGAGCATCGCTTTAGTGTGTTAGAATGACGGATTCCTTTGCGGAGCTATTTAGCCAGGAGATACGGATCTAGATTGCGAGCGGGGGATCCTATCTCACTGATCCTATGGAACCTATAGCAGGGGGCGATTCGGACGCGGGATAAAACGGCTTGAAATATTTCCCATTTTTATTTCTCTCTGTAAAAAAAGAAGAAGAGAGAAAGAGAAAAAAAAAAAAACAAATGAACTTGAAGCGTAATGGGAACAGGAGAAAACGAAAACCGAAATTCGAATCTATAAACTAGTTTTCAGATCATTATGTGGTACAGCCATACAGAATCGTCAGACTATCCTGTTCCGGCGTAGGTGTTAACACGTTTGTTCGATCTGGGTGGAGCAAGTAGCGAGTACGAGTACGGGGACGAGGACGAGGACGAGGGGGTGACTTTGTTAGAGGCTGAACGAGGCTGTGTATAGGATGTTGGTCTGGGGAAGATATTAGCGAGACAAATAGCTCCGTAGGTTGCTATTCGCAAGTTGCTACCCATATACGGAGTGGTTTGGTACTCGGTACGATAGGGAAGGTTAGGGTAGGGTGTCAGCTACGCGGGGCTCAACCACCCGGGTAACTATAACCGCACGAGCGAGCAATATGCATGTAGGTGGCTCACGGCAGCTACTACGGGAATAAACGGAGCTTAGTCCCCATATTAGCATATGAGCGTTGCCTAATTAACACCCCGACCACCCTGGTTCCCATTGTCTAAGATAAACCCGTTTGTAAAACTTGGGTTAAGAGCGACTCAGCCCCGAGGAGTTGAAATTTAATACGCGCTTTCCTCTGAGCCTTCCATGTAACCTCTATCCCACCCTTAAGATAGGGTTACGGGGTTACGGGCATTGAGTATGATCAACCCTTCCGCGCGGTGTGGTATATTCATTTTCGTTATTTTACACGATATTTTCATCCCTAATGAGGATTTCGATCCGGGGCGGCGGGGGGGTATAGATGCGGGAAGGCTAGAAGTGTGAAATAAAGAAAAGGAATTGATGAATATATAATATAATAGCTCGCTCGATTAAGAGGACGCGTTAATTTCGGAACGGCACCCCTGCCGAGTGGTTGTGGCAGGCGGTGGCACCACAGTCAACTAATAAAACTACGCCGAGAGGCGGTCGAATAAATTTCTAAATGCTGGAAGCGGAGGCTGGCTGCATTCCACGCGGCTGTGCCCGACACACGGAATTGTCGCCCTCATTAGCGACTGCCCGCCAGACCGTTCGTTCGTTCGGTTAGGTTCGTTCGTCCACCGATTGATATGCGGACCACGACGCATCAAGAGTCCATTTCCAGAACCACACTAATCTGAAACGTTAATGAATTTTAATCACTACCAGAGCCAACTCCATCAAACGACCCAAGACGGATTTGGCACGGGCGTAATTCACTCTTTCACCCCTGTTTCGAAAGTTTATTGAAATACTCGAAGCGCAAGAAGAAGTATCTGATGCTAGCGTCTAGTTTGATCGAAAATCGATCTCGCCAACTTCCTTATAAATAAAATCTCTGCTATATGAATTACCACCCGATCTGATTAGCATAGAAACTTTCTTGAATGAGGTCATGGCAATCCGAGGAATGTTACCGAGTTAGACACTTGACAAAACTCTAAAAGCGTAATACGTCGATTTGAATGAATTCATGGGTACGAGTTCTGGCCCTACACTACCTACCTATATCAACGATATAGGAATTGGCAAATATTTTCCACGTCCTTCTTGTAATTCAAAAAGTTAAGAAATTACTTCACGTACTCGAAGGATCTTCGATTTTTTTGTTGATTCCTTGGTACGTTGCCAGAATCAATTGCAAAGTACACGTGGGGATGTGAGAATGGTGAAAGGGGGTCTCTCTTCAATTTGTTCACGAAAGAGCAACGTAAATAGTTGAATGTCCGATGCCGGGGGATGGTTGAATCTTTCGTTGAACGAATCGTCCGCATTTAAGTAAGTCGAGAAATCTTGAGGAAAGATTTTCAACGGATTGACGAAGAGCTTCGGAGAGTGAGGAAGCATGGATCTTATACTCGAGGATTTGAAACCGTTCGATCGCCCCCCAGGGACACGATGAATAAGTCGAATCTCTCGTTCGCGAGCGAAGCAGAGCAGAGTATCGAGAACAGAGAGAAAAAAGAAAAAAGAAAAAAAATTGTAAAAGGAAAAGGAAAATATGAAAAGGAGGAAAGATGCGAAAAAGTATAATAAAAGACGGAGGAAGAAATAGAGAAATAGATAGCGTGAACTGGTTCGTTTTAAAACGCATTTGGTGGCCGACAGTCGTCGGGTATAGAGAGAAGGAGGTGCCAGCACTCGGTAATGACGCGTGTATTAAAAACTCAAAAACGGTAGAGAGAGACTCAAAATAAACGTGGTTTCTTAGGTGATTGATGGCTGCAGCGTTAGCTCGCGCGCACGTTCCACACAGCGAGGACCCGGAGCCGGAGCCCGGAGTTAAGCTGATGTTATATAGTTGCGATCTTCGCGTAGTCGGAAAGACGGCAAAGCTGACGCTGACGAGGTAGAAATATCAATACTGCATCCACACCACCATATTCGGAATACACAAAAGGACATAGCGACGATTTGTGCTCCTCGCACTATGTACGCCGTTCACCAACATTCCTCTAAAACTGATATGGACATGGATGTACAATGTACATGGTATAATGTCATTTCGCCTCTTCTTCTGCAGACGTAAAGCCCCGAGGAACCAAGTACAGAACTTTGTATTTATATGTATCCAGGTACGTAGGTATGTCTCTTGTAAACGGTGCCTCTCTCGCCTACGAGTCAATGAGTCAAAGGAGAGAGAGGAAGGAATTCAGCCAAGATGATCATATAGGTATACGTATGTCTCACGGTGACAATACGAGAGAAAGCGAGATGAATACACGGAGAGAGATTGAGAGAGAGAAAAAAACGTTTGGAATGAAACAGAGTAAGGCAGTTATAAATATGTCCTGGTGACTGATGACACTGGAACTTTGTGATCGATGATTGACGAGGAGAAGTCCGAGGACGTCCCACGGCGAGCATCCCAGCCGGACATCGGGACTCTAAGAGTCGTATGTAGTCGCGCTGCGGGACACGGGTGAGGTAACGAGGTCTGCACCGGTTCTTTTGCCTCCCACTATCTTTTCCTCTGTTCGTCGCAAAAAAGAGAAGAACAAAAGTTACATGGGCGAAAAAAAAAAAAAGAAAGAAGGAAAAATAGTCGTCATAGTATTCTGTATACATATTTACGTGTATAATACAGTTTTTTGATTTTTTTTAGGCTTTTTTTTTTTCTTTCATGAAAACAACCGACGCCTAATTGGGATTGGCGCCTCGAATAAGAAACCCTGAGGGAATAAGATGGGCACTCGTTTCCACGCCGACTTCCGCCGCGACCAAAGAGACACTCGGATTCGTCAACGTAACGATCTTGGTGACGCGCCGTTTCCTTCCCCGAACCAAAGCCAAAGCCAAAGTCAAAGGCAAAGGCGAAGAAGACGGTTTCTAGTAGTACCTACATACATATACTAATGGGGGACGAGGGGACGAGGGAACCTCGGCGACGGTAGTATAGTCCCCGGTCGTTTGTCTGCCCTATATCGTTACATCCCTTATGCGCCAAATCCGTAGAATATTTTAACGAATTGCACCTAATTATTTATAATTAATTGCCCGCAGTCGGGCCTGAAGAAGCAAAGATCTTTCGTGTTTCGTGTTCTTCGTACGCTATAAGCGATAGGTATATATATATGCGGCTACAAGATCGCGGCTTGTATCTTGTTCGGTGGAAAGAAACCGATGACAAACTCACCCCGCGTTGGTTAATGTCCACGTTTTCTAAAATCCTCATATCTTATGTGTTACACTATACTGGAGGTTTCTTTCGGTACACTTTTAGTCCCGGTATATACCTACATGCATACCTATAACTATAAGCATGCGATGAGCAGAGGACTCCTGGGCTAGACTTGATTGAACGTTAGCGCGATCAAAAGAGCTCACCGATTTGTTTGCCGAGGTATAGAACGACGCCGACGTATACGTCAGGAAAAACGGACGTACCCAGGAACTTCAAAGGCACACAACGAGGACTCGGCCGAGGACGCTGGGAAAATATCATAAATCCACTTTGACGCTTCGCGCCTCGACGCTGTTGTGACGTCTGCCCCCGACCGACTCACCACCCCTCTCATAATAAACCTTATTTATTTATATCACACATCGTATATAGCCGATATACATGTGGAGACGGGCATTGGTCGTATACGTATTAGCCACTCATACAATCCCCTCAAATTTATGGTCAGAGTTTTAGTCAGGCTTTACCTCGCGCGGATACGCCTAACGATATTTAAACTACCCGAGAAGGAGGGTGAAGGGTGAAAGGCTAATTTTCCAACAAATTCAATCGAGGAGGTTTAGTTTTATTGCCAAGAAATTCCTCATCCCCCCGTCGATTACACGGTTCAAATTTCTTCTGACGACGAAGGAGAAGGAAGAGGCAGGAGATAGAGAGACTCCCCGCTGGCGTAATTAACATTCGGCACATTTAGCTGGATTCGATGGTTTTTATTAGCCCCGAAGAGACCGGAGCTCGGTTTGTTGATTGAGACGCGAAACCGAACCCGCTTCCATGACGTCCCCCGGTGGGAACTGGGAACGAAGACCGCATCCCCGATTTGGTATCTTTTTGACGATGAACGCGATCACCGGGTCACGAAAGAAGACGACGACCGCCGCTTCGGCGCGACGAGTTTCTGGTATAGACGACACCAACACCGATTATGTCTACACGTATATGGACGGTTGATTGATTCGTCATCTGACGCTACGCGGTCAAGATCGAGCGATTCTTTTTGCCCGGAGTCTCTCGGCTAGTCGATGCGGCTGTCTTACCCGCGGTCATCGATTCGTGATATTTAATTAAATACACTTTTTCCTACGACAGATGAATCTCTCGTTCCTACACGGCGCAGGGTATAGGTATACGGGCGGCTCCGATTCATTCGATAAAATAATAAATCAGAGAAATATACAACTCCTTGCGAATCACGGTTGTAGAATCGTGTGGTCACGTCGGCTTCCTAGAAGGCAAACTTTACTCGTTGATATAATTAGTTAAACGCGTGTCGTTGCTACAGAGTCCCGAGGGAACTCAGCGGGGAGTCCATAAGGGACCGCGGTCGTCACCGTCCGTCCGGTTTTGGCTTACACTCTTTCGATTGCAAAAGAGAAATCATAACCCGCTTGCAGTCACTTTGGGGAATATTTATTTCAACACTGATACTGAACCTGCGGGGTGTAAAAGAGTCTCGAACAATTCAATCCACACCATTCTCTCGATCATCCATGGGATAATGATTCAAGAGCTTAAAATCGGGAAACAAACCGTTAAAATTTCTAAAATTTTCATCGTTTAGAGTCGAATTAACCCTTATAGGAGAAAATTGTGTTGAAAATGGAGCAAGTCGTGATCCATTAGGTGTATCTAGGGAGAGATCTGAATATGTATACAATACATATACCGAAAAGTACCCTGGTTGTCGCGGGATTTGAAAATAGCTCACAAACCATGTCGCGTGGCGTTTGGAATTCCTGGCCTCTCGTTAATACCTAATCTATAAATAAGATTCTCGCTTCTACTTATTCCATACGACACAGGGAACGACCAATCATAGGAGAAGCATTTCTGGCACGCGCGTTGCTGTTTATACCGCCTTTTCTCTACCCCGATTCTTCCACATGCGACCTAAAGGCCAGGAGGAGTAAAAATTTGAAAAAAAAAACAAAAAAAAAAAAAAAAAAAAGGGGGTAAAACTAAGAACTGAAATACTGGAGAGTAAAAATCTTGAGTATATGATAATGTCGTTGATAATAGTCGTCTCGATTAACGACCATAAACTATATAGAGTATCGCGTGGTTTTTTTCATCGCGGGTGAATTAAGACCGCGAAGAACTCTGAGTCCTCGACTTAATGCTCGGCCGAATCTATTCTTAATCGACTTCAAAAGCGGACACAGTGTCGTAACCACGTTACCACGGGCATTAAAGTGCAGTTCTTGGCCGACAAAGTGTGAATTATATATTATGTAGGATAGGTAGATCTTGATAGGGAGCCAGTGCTTTTATTATATGGCAAGAACGAGCGGAGATCTCCGTTTGTTGAATACGTGTATCGCGAAGTCAAACAACCCGAGAAGGTTCGTTCGGTCAATTAAATAAGTCATATTGCCAAGGAGGGTATCGTTAGCCTTAACGAACCGAGGTGGCACTTGGCCGCGTCTGTCAGCATCCCTCAGCGCCGCGACGCCCGGCGGCACGACACAGAGACGAAGCCTTAGCTTCTCCTCTCCTCCCTTTTCAATTTTTTTTTTTATTTTTTTTTTTCCTTCCTACCTTTTTTCATTCGAAAACGTTGTATTTATAAGCGCGTGCAGCTCTAGACGCTTGTCTCAGTCATGACTTCGTACCTAAGTTGAATGCGTGTTGTATGGCTAACACTAGGAACAGAACCGGAACGAACCGACCAACACCGCAATAGATCTGTACTTGTGTTGTAAACTGTAGCGAGATCCTAACTTTGACAGACAGTCTTGGCGTGAAAATGGTCGCCAATTAACCCGCTGTGAATTACACGACGCCCCTTTTCTCACTAAATTAGTAGCACAGACGTGTGTGCATATACGCGTAGGTACATATTATATAAGTCGACGGAGATCCAGACCTGAAGGATTTCAAATTTCAATCTATATATTTGCAGAAAATTCGCAAAAAAAATTTTCGATCGTTTCTGTTCTTAGGAGGACCGTCACCAGCCGGACATCCGCCTCCTTTGAAGTCTTTGAGCCGGTCGCATCGCGGCTGTGTCGAATGAAATATTGCCAAGAGAATCGGACCCAGCACAGGACAACGCGCATTTACTTTGCTCCAAGGTCCGGGAACCTATTTTCTCCCCGGTTCTCAGCTCGAAGATTCTCTCTAATTCTTATACTCTACTGCGTTCGTTCGTTCAATCGTTGTTAACTGTGCTGTACGCGCTCCAATTTTTTTTTTTTTTTTTTTTTTTCTCTCTCCGATCGTTTTTTATAGCAAAAAGGGAGAGAGAGAGAGAGGAACTCTCCAAAACCTTTGTCTGTAGGATGGGAGTCCTTTATATTATCGTCAGAGAATCGAAGAGTCGACGAAATTACAGTCAAAGAGATACATCGACCGATATTACAGAAAATATAAAAATAATTCTATAATCATATATTTTATGCAGAAAAATGAATTAGGGGTTTCAAGAAAATGGAACAAATTTATTTTATACACCAAGCTTTCACAGCCTTTTAAATACTGTTCAGACGGCGAACGAGACACCCTGTACGTTTATAATGCTTAGTATATGTATACGTATATAAAGTACAACCGAGTCGCAGCGTTCCCTGACCACCGCAAAGTTTCTACTTGAAGTACCGATAAAATATTATACTCTACGAGTCGGTTCTAGCTGAGCCATAAGACAGATGGACACTACCGCGGTAACATTTTATCCAGCAGCTATCTCGGGGCGAATACTAGACGCTTAGCATTCATTTCATCGATAGATACGCAGAGAATACCTCGTCAAATATTTTTGAACTAATTTTTTCTAACAAGGAACGAGTCGGACGCCCAATATTTTATGAAATTGAAAAACTAGCCAAAAAAAAAAGTCAAGGGTCAAGGGATGGTAAAAAGGTAAAAGTTTGTTGCGAATTTTAAGCAAGTGCCATCTGCAAATGCGAATCTCTTGCCTGCAGTTGTCGCCGTAAATCAAGTCCTTTGGGAAGTTTGAATATGAAGTAGAAACCAAGGATTGAAAATTCTTAAATAGAAGGTAGAGTCAGATGAGCGACGATCTATCATTAATATAACCGAAGTTTGACGAGCCGTCAAACCGCGAGCCTTGTTAATTTTTCATATCACTCAGTCCTCCTGAATTCGCTGTCTCGATCGCCTTTGGAACATCTCTCATCCCTTGTTCACCGTAGGTACGCGATTTCTACTCGCTCCGGCAAACCTGTCTCGACGTCATATTCATTATTCAACTCATACAGCGGTAGGTACATGGTCAACTTCCAAAGTCCATTTCCTAAGCGCGACGTACTACGATTTTTGCGCTATTTATTTACCCGAAATTTGTGTACTACTACAGAAATCGGACCTTCGATCACTCGATAGTCAAATCAGCCGAAGGATTGAATCAGTCATGCAATTTAACTTATTTTGGAAAACTGTCGATGGATGTGAATTGAACTTGTCGCTGTGCAGAATTTACATCCTCAGGTGTGATCACCGGCTCGTATAATTATTTTCCCTCGAATCTTAGGGGAATTCGTGGTTTTTATTAATGGCTATAATTAAATTACACTCCGGCGAGGGTTGAACGTCTGAAACTCCCGAGAATTAGGTAAAAATGGAGTTTTTTTTTTTTTTTTTTTTTCTTTACTTTCATCTCTTTTCTTTTTCAAGATTTAGGGATGCGTCAAACGAAACTTGAAATTTACGAGGTAAACTTTGCTTTACGCCCGAAGGTGTTTTAACTTTATCGCAACTGAAGTATGATTTTACGAGGCTGGTTTAAATATGCCTACGTCGTTAAATTAACAGCATTTCCATAAAGGAATCCGTTGTTACATTAAAACTTGATAAAAGCCAATAAAGCATCGCGTTATGGTTGGTTTATGACTCCACGGAAGTTACCAAGTCACTAGCTTACACGACCGACAACGAAAACGAGGTCTAGGACAAGCTGAGTCTCGTATACCTCGAGCCTCGCTGGTTTACCAGTGTCGCATCACTTCGAGAAGAGTCAGATGATCGTGAAGAGAAATAGTTATCTCGCTCTTCCATCCAGATTGAAAAAAAGTTTCCTTAAAATCGGTACCTACTCCGATATGCGGCAGCCCCGCACGATGTTCTCTAGCTTGTAGCTCAGCTCTTTATACGCTTGCTGCTACGGAATCAATAAAACGGAAATAAAATGAAGCGACCCTAATGGGTTATGTTAATGCGCCGATGTCTCCTATACATTCCGACTGTCCTACCGATTCGAGTCATTCCAACTAACCGGCTCGCGTCGACCGCAGCTTATAGTAAAGCTAAAATCCAGACTACGCTGCATCCTGTACCAATATCTTTATGCCTACCTACCAGCCTGGAGTGTTGATAGTGATCTGCAATCTTAGAGTTCGTTCGATTCCAGAATCAACTCGAAGCCTACGGTGTTGATTATCACGCGAAAGTTAAACGACGTCGATTATCTCGAAGGAGTCTGTAAATAAGTGAGAAATTTCTGATCCTTGGATTAGCAGTACGTTTGTTATTTTTTTCCAAATTTATATCTGTGGTTTTTTCCTTTTTTTTTCCTCGTTTTTCTTTCTCTGATTGAATATATATGTTACTATAGTTTCGCGATCTCTCTGGACCAAGAGTCGAAATAAAATCGAGAGAGGAGAAACGCATCAGAAGCTAGTTTCGCCGTTCGTTGAAAGTTTATGCCGATATTCAGGAACGAGTTGATTCATGAAGACGCAGCGGACCTCCGGCCTCTGGTGCGCGCGGGCCCACGCCCCCGGTGGTCCACGGGTTGATTTCTTGTTAAGTTAAATCCTCGCTGCAGCCGATCCGTCGTCCTTCTCCTCGACGACGACGAGGACGTCGTTCGCCGTTCGCCGTTTGCCGTTTGCCATTTGCCGTTTGCCGTTTGTCGTTTGTCGTTTGCTCTGGCGTCTCTCCGTTGAAGCCGCGCATTCCCCGGGACCGCATATAACTACGCGAGTCGCTCTCGTATTATACGATCGCGTATATGTACCTCTATACGATAGCGATTGTCGATTTAAATGTTTACTAATAACCAGGCTTGTCCCGCAACCACCCAGAAGCAGTTGCTTTGCATTTTTATAAGTACATCTCCAGTCTCATCTCGGTTCCCAGAATCTTTCATATTCATCCTCCCATACCGAGTTAAGCTAGCCTAAAGACCCCCCATCGGTACCATACGATTATCGTTTACTACGCTCACGGAATCACCTGATTTCATCTAAAAAGATATTTCCAAATATCATTGGAGGGAAGATTTTAGATTCCGTAAAATCAAGCTAGCTATAAGAGCTGCTCAAAGATTAAACTACCGTCGAGTTTTTTTTCTCTTTTTCTTCTTCGTTTTAAAAAATTTTACTCAATCCAAATTCGGATATGACAAACATACGAGGGAGTAATTGATCGGATAATAAATCGAGGAGGTAAGGGAAGAAAAGGGATAAAAAAAATGAATATATTCAATTATTTATTTCGATAATGATTCGTTTATTGCGAAAAGACACAGGCTGCGACGATCAACGCCAATGTGGCGTTGTTCGATTTTATGTAACGTCAATTTTGGACTGCACGAATGACTAAAGGAGATATCAAGGAGTAGGATGATAAGGGATGATAGGAAGGGTTGAGGGAAAATGGTATTTGATCAAAGACTCGACGTGACATATGAGGTTGATAATGATATGTGGTATAATTTTCGTTCATTTCTTCTTAATCTGTTTTCTTTTTTTCCTTACTCTCATTTTTATCTTTTATTTTATTTTTCTTTTTCGGATTCGTACAACATCGCTGTTAACTATGTTTCTTTTATTTTATTTCATTTCTTTCTGTCTTTCTTTTTTCTTTACCGTCTTTCTTGTTTTCATTTCTTATTAATGATTATACGGCCTTTCCCCTCGTCACTGCAGCATTTATAGTACAATTAGGTAGTAACGTATCCTTACCTATATACCATAAAGCTTTAGTTTAACGCTGTCGTCGTCAAGAAGTAGGTATCATAAGTATAGGATTTTGCAATAGGAATATAACTGTTGTATGAATGTATGTATATGTCTGTGTGTGTATGTGTACAACGATGTGACGAAACAAAGATACGATTGATGAAGAAGAAAGACGTTCAGAAAAAGAAAAAAAAAAAAAAAAACGGACGAAAAACGGTTAAAAACAATAAAAAAAAGAAAAAAAAATACTAAATAAATAAAAAAAATAATAATAAGTAGAAGAAGAAGAAGTAGAAGAGAAAAAAAAAAAGCAAAAAATGGAAAGATTTTTTTTCTGAAACAACGGAGAAACAGTACGATTTATTTATTTAAAGCAGACCACGAATCCGAGTGCATAAGGTAAAAAGTTCAAAAAGCTTTCTCTCTCTCTCTCTCTTTCTCTCACTCTCTAGGTTTTTACATCGATATATTTATTTTATTGTTTTCTTTCCTTTTACTTTTCACTTGACTATATAATAACTCATATACCTCGTCATTATAATCGGTTGACTCGACGTAATCAATTATATATATATAATAAAACATTGTAATAACAATAATAATAATCATTAGTGTGAATTATGATTCAGATATAATAATAATAATGATGATAATAATAATAATAATAATAATAATAATAATAATATTGTGCCTATTCTACATACAATACATATACACTGCCGGATGCCGACCAGCTTCTCGCTACTATTTACAAACGCATAAATAATAATAATAATAATATAATAATTATTATATATAATATAATATATATATAAGTGTATTATATATATATATATAATATTTATATTTTATATAGTGTTAATTTCAATTCGATCATTAGTGATAATTGTTATAGTATAACTGTAGCTATAAGTAGTCAGGTATACATATAGGCTACAATTTTTATTTTTCTGTTCTTAAATTTCTTTTTTTTTTTTTTTTATTGTTGGGGATTCTTTTTTTTTTTCAATTTTTTTTTTCTTGTTTTTTGTTCTTTTCTTGTTTCTTCGCTTTTTTCTGGGTTTTTTTTTTTTTTTCTTTCTTTCTTTCTTTTTGTTTCACCTTTGGGTTCGGAATCGGGAATCGGAATGGGAATGGGTTTTTTTTTTTTTTTCTTTTTTTTTTTTTTTATAGGATATTAGCGATGGTCAGTCTCTGTACACTAATTACAATATTTGAGTCTGTTATTGTCAGCCACACACTCTGTCTCTCATTAATATTATCGACGCGAACTATGTCTCTGTATAGTAAATTTTAAAAACTTCTCTTTACATATTTGTTTCTTTTTTTCTTTTCTTTCTTTCTTTCTTTCACTCAATTTTTCAATATTTTTCAATATTTTTCAATATTTTCAATCTTTTCATTGAAATTTTTATTTCTAATAATCCAGCGCGATATATTATATCATTCTATCAATCGTAACTCGACTCTCTTATATAAGTTAATCTAATCGATAAAATAAATTAGATCAAACTCTACCAGGAGATTTTAACTCCGAAGGCGCTAGGCTGTTGTTACCTTGATGTGGGGACTGCTGGTCTGAACCTCCAGACGAAGCTGTCGATGATGATGATGGCGATACTCCCGATGTTGTCGTCAGTAAAATTCCAGGTCCTACTGGACCACCGCTACCGCCGTTCATTGGAAAAGGTTTCGCGGTTCCCGACGAGGACGAAGAAGACGATGTTATTATACTAGGTGCGCTAACTGCAGGCATTACACCGCTAAGACCACCCAGCCTCGAGTATGTTTCCAAAAGCGACATGTCACCGGAACCAAATTGCGAAGCACCGTAAAAATTTCTGTAAAAGTCGGGGTGGGGACGAACGAATTGTGATCCAGGGTGCATCGCTGGGTGCAGGGGATGATGCGCCGGGATCCGACTCGCTAAAGGACTCACTAATTTACCTCCACCTCCACCGCCGTTTCCTCCACCACCTCCGCCGCCTCCACTTCCGTAAGGAGACGCTAGACCAGACATCGTCTGGTTTGGTGTCTGGTCACCGTCTTTGCTAGCCATGTCTGCGAGGGACCAAATTCTTGGTTTTGGTGGCCCTCCGCCTGTCGACGAGGCGCTTGTACTCGGTGGAAGGTGGTGACCGCTCGGTGAGGTACTTTCTGGCGAGGGATGGTGGAGGAGACGACCATGGGCGGAGGCGAGGTATGCTGGATGCTGGAGCTGGAGAGGATGTCTCGGCTCACGCTGATCGTACAGACACTCCGGACTGTCCGGACCACTGTCGGCTCGAGATTCGCTCCACTCGCTTTCGGTTCGCGCTTGAAGACCCGAGGATACACCACCGCTACCGTGCAACATGTCCAAACGATGGGCTGGTCGCTCACCGTCCTCGCTCGAACCAGTTCCAGAATCTTTTGAGTCTGAGGACAGACGAGGGAAAGACGAAGATTTAGTTTGTGAGAAAAATGATCACGCGGTAACTGGCGTCGTTTCCTTACGTGGGCCGAAAACTATCAGATGCGTATTGGAAAACGAGATGGAAATGAAGAATCTTCCGGATTTATTATTGCAATTTTTACGATTGTGTATATGGAATTGGCGCCGAATATAAAACGATTTTGTTGTAATCAAGACACGGCTTCGCGCCAACGTTGATGTTAAGCCTAAAATCCGTGTGGGTGGGTAGAAATTTGCCAACTGCTATTATCCGCGCCTAAATATGCGTCAAACAAAACGGCTTTATTGTATTAGCTCAATGACCGTGATCCAGCTGTGTTGAGTGCAGGAAAAAATACTCCGATATTCATTAATCATGTTTCAGTAGGTGTACATGATCAATTTTGTTAACATACAATTCTGTGTTCCAACTCTCCTTGCCTTGAACTACTTTGCAACGAATCTTGCAATCTGACAATGAGCAAGAACTGGTGTCATTTTCGAACAATGAAATTTAGACGTTGCGTCATGAAACTAGTTTTTACCGGACATAATCTTTCCATTTTTATTCATCGACAATATACCGAATGGAATAGTGTGCTGTATGAAACTATCATCTATAATTAATATCAATAATTTATTTTGATGAGGAACTCACCTAATCGGTCTTTCTCGTCGACGCTTTTCCTCCCGCTGTCATCATCGTCGTTGTTATTGTCCTCATCTTCAACCCTGTTCCTGGGTTCCCACGTCATTTTATTTTCCTTTTTGAGTCGCCTTCGTGCGTTCGCAAACCACGTCGATACCTGGGTTAGAGTCATCTTAGTGATGATGGCCAGCATGATTTTCTCGCCTTTTGTAGGGTACGGATTCTTCTTGTGTTCGTTTAGCCATGCCTTTAACGTACTCGTCGTTTCACGTGTCGCATTCTTCCGCCGCGCACCATTCAGGTCCATACCATAGCTGAAACAGAAAATAAAAAATGAGCCTTCGAGGAGGGATCAAACTGAAAAAAAAAAAATAAACCAGTTTATAAGAACTACGGAGTCTCGTCAGACATCGACATGCGGATGCCGGCACGAAGGGAAGAAATACGCCGAGAAGCAGAAGAAGAAGAAGAAGAAGAAGAAGAAGAAAAAGAAAAAGAAGACCCGAGTCGGACCACTGTCAGAAAACTTATCCAATCACGGGACTCGTAACGACTGGGTGAGTAAAAGTCGCAATTCTCTGGGTACAGTTACCGCGTCTCGACAATCAGCGAGGTAAAAGGGACGAATCGGACGGTTGGGTGGTATTCGGTACCTACACTCTTGGCTGGTGGCTCCTGGCTTCTGCTCGAAGCTCCGGAGGCAGATCTCTATCTAACGGTTTAAGCTCCTTCCGCCCTGCGACCCTCGCCGCGGCATCCATGAGACCCTCTAGGATCCCATTACTAAAAGACTAACCCTTATCAAAGATTAAACTTTGGTATAACTGCTGAATCGACGGGATTGAAATTAAATTTCCTTCCCTCTGGGACTGGCCAGAGGGAAAACTCTCTCCGAAGTACTTTTTTCCTCTTCCTTCTTTTTATCCTTTTTCGTTTTTTTTTTTTTTTTTTTTTTTTTTTTTTTTTTTTTTTTTTTTAAGCTCAATTCAGAGACAGGGGCAGAAATCTGTACGAAGACGGGAGAACGAAAGGTTTTGTCCATCACTTTTACATATCCCACTACTACTGGTACTACGAGTACTTTCCTACGTACCTAATAGAGACGGAGGGTTTGAAATCGTAGCAAAAGAAGCTCGCACCCCTATGTCATGATGTTACGACTTACGGCTTACTGCTTGGTTCAACACCGTACCTACTCTTCGTGCGCGGGATATTGGCTTTTATTTCGTCCCTGAAGAGCGTGTGTCGCACGTATCTATATAGGTATACATGAGTATAACAAACAATGACGTTACCTAGATATGTGTGTGGATTTGGATATATGCTCGAGAGTGTACGTCAAGCGGATATTATAGGACGCGTGGACGACGTCTACGAGGTATGGTAAGCGGAGGGAAGGGAAGGGAAGGGAAGGGAAAGGAGGAGGAGAGGCGTCGTCTGGGGGCGGCATAACCCGGGGGTAGATGCCAGACGAGAGATGGGAAATTAATAAAACTGTCACTTATCTGGCCACCCCGTGCATGCGGGATCACAGCCGCTGAAACGGAGGCGCTAAACATTTCAATTTGGCATCAGAGGCTCGACGTTTCATACACATATACGTGTATAACTGTAGATGGGTATATATGTGTACATATATGTATGGGATAGTCGCTATTCGTCCGCTCTATCCGTTCTATCCACCCCCGACGGCCACCCTGGAGCAGCAGTAGCAGCAGCAGCCGGAATGACGTAGAAGCTGGTAAAGGGGAAACGGGAATGAGAGGGGACGGCTTAACCCGCGGGTCTCTGTTTGCGAGGAGCAAATGGCGTTCTGCAGTTATTTTAAAATTCAACTCTGGAAAGAGGGAAGAGGGAAGAGGAAAGAGAAAAGAGGAAAGGGGGATCGGATTAAAAAATCAGAGTGGGAGCTTGTTCCTCGTGATAACAGCCAGCCGCTCGACGTACCGTATATACGCCGACGCTCTAAAGTTGAACGGTAGTATTTCCCGTCCTGCATATACAATGCGTGTAGGTTTATACTGTGCATATGGGTGTGCGTATTCCTCTTCTGGGTCCGAATCTGCTCCCGTCATCGGCATATATATATATATATATATATATATAAAAAACCCCTACGTTCGTCGCCATTCCCGTTCCGACGGATATCGCGCAACCCTTTCCTCTCATGCGCGAACTGATCGCATCAAATGCTTGTTTCCATGGCAATTGGTAATCGTCGGCGCCCACCCTAACTCCTACAAAATCTACCACCCTCACGCGTCGCGGCGTCGGTACTGCAGCACCGTCACAACGGCCATCGCTAACCAAATCATAAAACCGTATAACCGGGCTACTGGTGGTTCACGACCTCCGGTTATGAGATTAGATTACAGACTCCCTTAAGGAAGCACATACGAATATACCATCAAAGATGTAGTTTCGTAAGATTTTTGTGCGTCGAAAAAAAAAAAAAAAGAATCTTTGAGACGCTGTTCTCATGATGAGAAAACATCGATCTACGTTCTTTTTACCAAATTTTGAAATCTGTGAATCATAGTTTTTCCTAATGACCATTCTATTTCCTATTAAGTTGTCTGTCAGCATGACAGAGGCACGTTTCCTCGACAATTATTATAGAGACCCAAAACGTGTGAGATATGGTCCATGAAAATGTCCCTTAGTAAGATCTGATCACCGAAATTTAAGCGGCTGTTTATAACGTCTAATCAGGTTTTTTTTTTTTTTACATGTGTATATATAATACATACGCGTTTCTCGTGGACATCGAGGGAACAGAGGATTGAGTTTCTTCTAGATTCCTGACCCGCAGTGGCGTAGGTAAATGAAATACCGGTTCGAATTTGAAACGTGAGGTGAGGACATATCGCGTAAAGACGATCATCCCTCGAGTATGGGTGGTTTAGCCTCATTGATATCGAATAAAAAAAGGTGTGTGACCATTTCGTGAATGTGAACAGGTGAGAGAAACTCCGCCTCTCTTACACATCGCTATACACGGTAACACCCGCTTACACGTGGTTACAGCCAGTTACAAAGCGGGCCCTTGGGGGGTGATATCTGAGTCGCGTTAGACCGAACCAACCCTCGGCTCACGCGCACTACCTTTTATCAGCACACGAAGGGTGCTTGACGACCCACCCAACCTGAAGCCATTCGATATACTAGCTGACGCCATCTTCTCAGTATGTTTCAAACAGGTCCAAGGGTCTCCCTTGCTATGGTCATCCTTCCAGAGGAATGTATAATTTTTATTCAAAAAGCCCCTCGCTTTTGAATCAAGAATTTCAACGAGAGGAAAGAGAGAGAATGAAACACCCTTGAAGTTTCGGGGTAAAATTACATAGAACGTCGAAAAACTATAGGTATACAGGGTTTTTCAGAAATTGGGTATGGTCTTCAAGATTGCAGATGTATTTTCGGTACATCGTGTGAGAAGAGTTTCGAGAGAGTCTAAAGATAATTCGGTAACGTTTTACCTCGAATCAAGTAGGCATATATAAGTTTCAGTTGTCGCAGCTTTTCAATGTCCTCGAACTTATGTTGCCATTCCTTGATTCAGAACGTCGTTTAAGACATACTTAGGATCCAGTACTTAACGAAGTCTGAAAAGGACAGTCAATAAAAAAAACCTGACCAAAAGCTGAAAGAAGGAATTGGGAAATCATAAAAGAGACCAACTATCCATAAAATTTCAGGTATAAAGTCGCGGTGAAGAATTCTAAGCGGCATGGCCGATCTTCGGCTAGCCTCAATCACAGGAAATCTTTGAACGACGATGAAAGAACTTTTCTTTTTCACATTCTCCAGAATATGACATCCGTGTGTGTTGAAACAAATTATGCTGATACTCTGACATCGATCAAAAGTAAAACGTTGGATATCCGTTGGGGTCCGGATATTTGTACATCGATGCAGCTCGTGCCCCCCAAAGGCGAAAGGAACAATTTTAACAACGCGTGTTGTTTCCTTTACCTATATACACATATGTGTACAGAGGTAGGTATATAGAAGATAAATATATGTATCTGTGGCTAATGACGATACGCGGCGTCGTCTCGGCTTGCTCGTTGTACCTACATATACATACATACATCAATGCACAAGCGCCATGCCACGACTCCGGACGTCTCCCACGGATGATGTACGGCCGTTTAATGACCCGGTTACAGCAGGGGATGCTTTTTGTACCCGTCCTAGGGAGGCCGCAAGGGTTAACCTAGCTGGTAATGCACCGGGCCCAACAGTCAGTCACTCAGTCACTCGGTCGTTCGAAAAGTCAGTGACACATTTCCGAGGGCGTGGTCGATCCCAGGACATCAGGACCACGATGTGTTAGCTAGAGGTAGGTCTCTGCGGATGACAAGTAACCCTGACAGCGGGCAGTCCTGAGTTAATCGAAAAACTTTAACCTCAGGACAATATTGGACGAAGATCGCATTATCCCTGAAACCTGTAGTTACGGTTCGCCCGTTGTCTTATGAGGATGATAATAACGGCCTGCAGGGTATTTCGAAGTCGATACGAAACGCTGCTATTTATGGTTATGGACGAACGGATGCATCAGGAAATGAATATAATGCGAATCGGTTGTTAGGTCGGTGTATTAAACGCCGTTCATTCGGCGTAAGTTATCGCTATTGGTAATCGTAGCGCGTGCCAGTTATGTACCTGTATATGTCCAAAGCGCAACGTTGTTTCGCGTCCGTCGATAATGTTTGCGCAGGCTTTATAATTCAGAGACGAGAAAAATTAATCGTTATAAAAGAGTTTCGAGGTATTGGTGGGTAATTATTATTCGTGTTATACACGGATGTATGACTTTGTTTGTTCGATCGTGACGCTCTTATACTTACTGAAGACATTGTTCAATGTATTAACATTTGAACTCTGATCAAACGAATCTCATTATTTATAGATTATTCATTACACTATGAGAATCCAAGGACTAGAATAAAGGAATGTATAACAACGAAAAACCAGAAGCGAAACGCGCACCGTGTAGTTTAAATCCAGTGATGAATTTAGCTGGAAAAGAAAATCACTGGCTAACATACAATATAAGATCTCGAAGCCCTGCCGCATGCGGTTAACTTGCCTTTATGTATAACACATTACGCGTATTGGATTTAGGTACGTATGACGTGGATATACGGCTGAATATACGCGGTCTTACAGCACGTAGCGATTATTACGGCGATCGGGTACTATACCGCGTTGGGTTATGCCCCGAAGACACGGTGCAGGTACGCGTGTAGAAACGTGTAAGGAGTTGTCGTCGTTGGTTATTGTCTACCCTATATGTCCCCGGAAGTAGGGCCAATCCGCCGGAAAGAGGAGACCGTTAACCCGCGCGATCCCGACCTCGCGACCACGCATGCCGACGTTACTGTTTGCATTTGTATTTATTCTTCGGATTTTTATTTTTATTTTTATTATTTTATTATTATTTATTCGCTTGTATTCCTATATGTTAATATACACCCCCCTCTCTCACTCTCTCTCTATCCTCTAGGCATAATTTCTCTATCTTTTTCTCTTCCAAATTACAATTAGTATATTCTATTCTATTCTATTCTATATTCTATATTCTATTCTATTCTATTCTATTCTATTCGATTCTGTATTCGTTAGCAATTTATCGTACAACGACCTTTGACAGCCTTTGATCACGATTCAATCATGTGTATTTTAATTTATATAATATATACTTACAGTGATCAGTGGATCACATTAAATTTCCCCATACGTCAATAAATTCTTAAAGTGAAAAAAAAATAAAAATAAAAAAAATGATCTAGCGGAGAGCACAGACCGTGTCGAGAGACAATATTGATACAAATCTGTCTTTCGACATAAATACTTTTTCTAATCTTACAAACTCAAATTAAATAATTTTCTCATCGATCAGAAAGAAATTCTTTCCTCGTCGACCTACGCAATGCATAAATTATAATTAGATACGCGCTGACCGCAGAGCGGTTAGTCATTCGTACCAATTTCGATAGATATTATACCTATGTCTCGTCTGGGGGGGCACGCGTTCTTCGTAGCTCTTAAGAATCGTTCTCTTCTACTACGCGATAGAAATAGTTAATTTTTTATTTATTCTAACGACGAGATCGAGCGCGAAGGTTAGTTCGGACGTGTCGAGTTCCGGTGCGTTCGGACCGTTTGGTTTTTCGGTGTAGTTTAACCGAACGGATCGTTAGTTAGGTATGAGGTGTGGGTAGGTAGGTAGGTAGGTAGGTAGGTAGGTAGGTAGGTACGAAGAGGTACGAAAAGACGAAAAAAGGAGCTCCGCTCCGACTAGTTCGAGTGTACGATAAGCACCTACCTCCGGACCGCTGTACTACGCGTTCGCTTCCTTGCATACGAATTGACCGGTAGACGACGAGTTTATGAAGGAACGAAGAGAGAGACGAGGTCTACGGTAAACCGGAAATGCGTCACGTCTCGGAGAATTCTTCGAGGCAAACTCGACTGCGGATATATAATGTAGGTATGAGGTGTATATATATATGCAATGCGCCGTCAGCGATTCCAAATTTTATAGACGATACGAAATCCATCAATTGGCTAACTGATTTTTCTACCAAATCGTATAATTCGTTGAGAAAATTTTGGAAATTTGAAATGAACATGAAAACGGTAGTGATTAGCTGTGAAAAACTCAAGTCATCAGAATGCTGATATTAGAATGAAAATAATTACCAAATATTGTCAACGGTACGGAGGAAAATATAAAAGTGAATTTCATCGAGTATCACTCATTGGGAAATATGTGTATTAGAACTTGGGATAAGAGAATATAATAGTGAAAAAAGAAAAAAACCCGGGGTCAGTCACGGATCGATTATCTGCTAATTTATTGAAATGTTGACGTTGCCTCGGCGCCGTTATCTTCTACGTAATATGTGTAAATTCATTTCGTTTAGAATTTCGTTTGGATTGGATGGTATCAAAGTTTATTTATTTATACATATCACGCGTGTATACGGTCGAAAAAACTTACGTACGTGCATGCGTGTGTGTTTATAATAATATAAGTTTTCAAATGATGTAGTATAGACGAACGCATAACGCAACTAGGGAATGAATTATGGCAAGTTAATTATTTCAAGACGATATAAGATAACGTCGACGAGTCTCTCAATATCAAGACTCTCACCACTTGGAGATATCTAGTGTGTACTTCCTCCTAGATGTGCGGCAGCACGGATTAATCGGAGCGGTGCATCGGTGCGTTCTGGGAAGTTGGAAGCGCGTCTTCTCGCTGAGATAGTATAGCGTCCCGACTCGACGCCTCGACGCCTCTCGACGCCTAGGTCGACACGGGGACGCGACGCGACGAACAACTAAATAATTTCAAACCTGACCAGAAATAGAACGAAGTGTAAAATGGAAAAAGAAAGAGAAAAAATTGAGGAGAAATTTAAAGACGGTGATCTAATCGCGTGTGTTTTAGCGCTAAAAGCGACGTTTTTTTACAAGGGAATGAAAAATAAAAAAAAAAAAAATGAACTGTGCCATTCTTTAGATTCTTAACGAAGTCTGTTATAAAAAATTCATGAGTATATTACGGGGTATGCCTAATTGAAATCCGTATTACTGGGAGTGGAAAAGTTTCTCCGTGTTTCGGAATAAAATTTGTTAGCGAAAAGCGAGAAAAATGAAAACCGGGACAGGGCCACTAAGAGCGGACTTTAATAATATCTAACTGAACTAACATGTGAGCAAAAATCTCCTTCGTTCAATGATAAATAATTTCTGATAGTAAAATAGTGAAAAAATATTATTTTAATTAATAAAAATACACGTAAAATGAAATTTTTGTAAAAAATTAAACTTGGCGGTACGCTCCTTACCTGTAGTAGTAGGTATTTCATGAAAATTCGACAGAACACACCGAAAAAAAAAACTGTCATCTCCAAATTGTGCGGTAAATAAAATGTTGTCGTTAAAAATCTGTGAATTTTTCACGGATAGCTATTACTGTGGGTAAGGAGTGTGCGGAGTTTCAGATTCAGAGAAGCGATGATGCGATTGGAAGTAAAGAAATAACCCCGAAGTACTAAAAATCTTGTGTTATTTAAATGCGAAAGTTCAAAGGCTTTGTGGCAGTGGTTAGAATTGAGATAGAAACCTACTGGGGTTTTGAGTACAATTATTTGTGTATAATTGGAGACGGTCTGCCCCATGGGAACGTTGCAATTAGAATATGACTGAATTAAGGACCACCCTAATGTATGTACGTACAATACATATATACGAACGTTTGACACGTACGTACTTGTAGGTATATATTATATACGATGTGTTAATTAGGTCGTTGTCTTAGTAACGCGAAATGGTATAAATTTAAAGTACGATATAATAATGATAATAATATCAGAAGCATAATGAGTGCCGATCGTAATAGTAACGCGATCTAACCGAACCGACTGCTGCAAGACTAGAGCGAGGTGAAACGAAGCCAACCAAGAATCGCAGATTATGATATGTATTGGTATGAGTAAATAACACGTATTTATATATATGTATATAAATATATATACATATACAGTTCGCGTGACTTAGCTATATATAATATACATGTATATGCCTTCGAATGTTTACGAAACGAAACACTTCAACATTTGAATATGCAAATGGTATTTTTTACGCTGGTGACGTTACAACCTATCCTCGTAAGTTCTGACCCACGATTAACTTCGTACACCCAAAAAGAGAAGGAAAAAAAAAAAGGAAGAAAAATTTCCACGTAGATAGGGGGATATATTTTTGGAGTTAAGAAATTATTATTTTTTAATTTTCTATTTGATTAAAAATCGTTTTTTTTTTTTTTTCTTTTCTTTTCTTTTTTTTTTTTCCTCCAACCATACATGTATAGGGTTTGGGAAGGTGGGGGGTTCAGTTGCTAGTTCAGATCGAGATCTGACCCTCGAAGGAAGCAGAGAAAAATAGAAGCCTGAAAACGTACGAGGATGAAAAGAAGGAGAGGAGAGAGGCGCGAAGGTCCTCCTTGTATCGGGACGATCTCTGGGTCGAGTTTTTATGGTTTCCTTTCTCTTCGAGCCTGGGCCCAGGGCATTACCGTCCAGAGTCGAAACTAAATCCCAAACTCCAGAAGGTAATTCTCTCGCTTATCCCTTTCTATCTATCTAACTCTCTCTCTCGCTCTTTCTTTCTTTCGTTCTTTTTTTCACTATTTTACTCCACCCTTTCTTCACCTCGCCGAGGATAGAAACGATGAACGAAAATACATGTCTACAAAACAGAGAAATTGACAAGAACCGAATCCGCCCTAATTATTTGTTACTTCGAATGATCAATCAGTGACGAAACTTCGAAAGATCGAATAAAAAATTGCGAAACTCATCGCGAATGCATACTATATATATGTATACCTATAATATAAAGGCAATTAGCCACCATACTACGGTATGTGTATATTATAAAGCTAAGCAAAAACTATGACACAAGTAAAAAACATTTTACGCATTAGTTTACATCGAGAGTGATTACCTCGTAATTTACAACTCAATCTGCAGGTAGGAAATGAATTTCTGAATAATTATAGCATAAAATAACGATTCACTCGATATAAAATTCATTAATCATTTTATAATAAAATGATGAAAATACGGTGTGATAATTTCAAACGATAGAAGTAGAATTTGATTGGAAGAAAAAAAAAAACAAAAAAAATTATAAAATATTGTGTATATATACAGCCGTATAAAAACTCACCCGTTGAAGGGATAACCAAAGGCTGCATCGTAGGGATGATAGACGGATGGATACGTCCATGCTGCGGCCGCGCCTGCTCCGAGATTTTCTTTCAACTCGAGACCAGCGGCCTGAAAGATAAGAAAAAATAAAGAAAAAAAAAAAAAAAGGAATCAAAAAGTTATTTTAGAAAATATAGAAGTACGGGAACTTTGTTTTCTTTTTTTCTTTTTCTTTTTCATACGAAAAAAGACTTAGGAAAGACTTATAAAAATACGAATATACTAATGGTAATTATTATACTGCATTTTAGACGCCGTGTGCGTGGTATACATGTTTGATTGTTTAACCCTTGAATGGTTAGAATTAATTTCGTAAGATATTCTAGTGTGGTATATATAACAACCGAATAGTATATGGTCGATTTATTATCAGCGAAATATTTATGTCAAATTTGTATGAGTAACATGCGCGTGGGGATGCGATCAACCCTATCCCTCGCACGTTGGTTATTATACTATATGTCGAATACGTAGTAGGAGACACATTACACATATAAATTTTTAGTATGGATCGGCTTACGCGTACCTTCGCGGCTTAGGTAAATAGTTATAATACGCGTACAAAGTAAAACTATCCATTAACCATGAATAATATATGAAAGTAGGTATACGAGTATACAAATACAAACAAATATATGTATATGGGTATAGATGTATCTATAAGTGTGTATTACATCGAAAGCGTGAATAGATACATTTGAATATTTATATCCTATAGTTTAGCAACTAAAACTATTATTCATGCCGTTGTTTAACATCCGATAAACAACCGGGACGACAACGTACAAACGATTTCATCATTTAGACGGACGGGTGTATATATTCCAAAAAAATTAACACATCTATAATGTCGTTAATACCTACTCGCGGTTCATAATCAAATTTCAAAATCCTGCCAAAACCACTGCGGCATAAGATTTTCTAAAAACTAATCTCAATTCCGTAAATCGTTTCCGATTTTTACAGTACGAAGAGCGGATGACAGAAAGAAGAAAAAAAAAAAAATTGAGAAAAATTACCCCTCGAAGGAAAATTCGTTTTTTAAAACATTCTACCCCCCCCGTGGTACGATTCGCAGCATGCGACATCAAAAATTTGTTATTCTTATTTTTTGTCATTCGAATCGAGGAACTGGACAAAATTAATGACGATAAAAATGAAAATAAAAATGAAAACCGATAAAATATACGGTCAAACAATGATTGTTTGTTTAAATTCTATATGTATGTATAAACATTAACGAACGATCGTGTCAGCCTTGTTTATTTAATATATTTTCAAATATTTGATTTCGCGTTAATTGCGTTAATTATTACACTGCATTAAGTATAATATAACACGAAGTCATAGTCCAAGTGCAGTTCAACGGTTTAAGCATATAAATTCGACGTGCAGTTATATCCGCGAGATAAATGTACACGTAATAAAAAATCTCAGGGGTTAAAATGAAACGAAAAAAAGAAAAAAAGAAAAAAAAAAAAAAAAAAAATGGTGTCTAGATATAAGGTTGACACACAGGCGTCAATCCACCGCAGTTTATAATTTATATACACTAATAAACAGCTTAGCGATCGTCTTAGTCAGTTAGCAAACAAACGCAGAAAACGTATGACCACGCGAAGTAAGGATCGTTAATGTCAAAGCATAGCCGAGGTTATCAGACCACACAACGCGCCAGTAACTACAATCCGAGTATTAAACGATCGTAAATCCGTTTTATTACACAAACATATATTACATTATAATATAATAATAACGGTAATAATAATGATCGCGATTTTAATAAACCAAAATATATATAACGCGCGAAACAAGGTATTATCACATTTAACATATATGGCAGCTGTTTTAGGGAGGTACGACGCATACCCCTACCTGGGAATAGTTTTACTTTTATAAAATCACTATATTGCTACGTTGTGAATATATATTTTAGGGATTGATCAGAAATTATTTGAGATTTTACGGACCAAGCCTTGTGTAGACGATTGCACCGAATAAAAAGCGATTTTCTTAAGGGTAGGTATACACAAGCCACATAGTTGAAAAAAATTGTTTTACGTGCTCACGACGGTAGAAATCTGACGTTATCTCTGTATATTATTAATCCACTCCGATATGTCATCGATTTTCAATATTTTCTATAAATTTTTAAAAAATTTCGATTCACGATGCGGCCTGTGCCCAACGACAAACAATTTTCCTCCGTAAACTCGATCTGCGTAAGTCGAGGTATATAAAGTCCGAAATAATTATGAATTGTGCCTAAAAGTTCGAGTAATCTGAGGCGGATATTTTTTTTCAAATCGTATGAATCATTTGGAGCGATATAAAAAACAAAAAAAAAAACAAAAAAAAAAAATCACATCCCTGAAACGCGAATGGATTAATCTTTCACTTACCGTGGGGGTGTAAAACGGAGCTTGATCAGCACCAAGACCAGGAAAATAGGCGGCCATTCCTTCAGAAGCCGCTGCGGCAGCCGCAGCCGCATAAGGGGCACTGTACATTGAAAGTGCGGCCGTTGGTAGAGCCCCGAGTCGTTGATATCCTCCTAGGAGTTCGTATTGACAGGAACAAACCGTTTGCCCAGTAATGGGATCGGTGAAAATCGGTCTCCCAGTGTCGCAGCATCTTCCGCCAGCGGAAGGAGGCGCGTGAGATGGACTTACTGAAGCGGTTGGACTGCCCGGTGGACGGACCACCGCGCTTGTTACCGCCATTCTATTTTGTAATGTATTACCGACTGCGCTTCCCAACGAAGAAACACTCCCCGCGCTTAGTACCGGCGCGGATGCCGGTGACGGAGAGGTTGACGATAGCGAGGATGTGGCTGTCACAGGGCACTGAAATTTTTAGAGAAAAACAAAAAGAGGAGATCAGATTTTTGCTGTAAAAATATACATTCATATAAATTTTGTTTTCTTTGTTTCAAGTAAATGAGAAACGTAGATCGAAAATTTTTTGTTTTCTTTTTCTTAATCCTATGTCTACTATGTCTGCTTGGAAATCAGTGTCTCACACGTGTGGCTCGGAATTGGTATTCTAAATAAAAAGAGTTCAAAGGTTCAAGCATACGGAAAGAGTTTAGAACGCGTGAAGCTTCGCTGAATAAAATTATGCAAAATTATACAAACAGTTGGTTTACATATTCGAGATATCGCATACAAGTTATTCAGTAATTTGAACAGAAAAAATAGCTACCTCGTAGCTCTTTTCTGTTCACATATGATCTCGGAGCTTTCAGTGCGCTAAACCGGCGGTAGAAAATCAATTTTTCCCTGGTAATGTGAAATATTCCGGAAATAGGAAGAAAGGTTATTCCAGTTCATCAAAGAAGCAGAAAAAAAACGAAAAAAAAACAAAAAAAAAAAAAACAGCCGTGGTTTTTCCCAACTTCGTTAACAAGCTGAAAGAAATGTTGATTTTATCTCAAACTGCAGACAATTATGAAATACATTATTACGACTTGTCAAATTGAACGTTTTTTCACTATGAATAAATGTATGATGATAATGTCTGGCGAGCACGATAAATACGAAGAGTTTCTTCGTCGATCTCATGAAAGAAACCTTGATGAAATACAAGTTGAATAATTATGGAATGTTCAGTAATTGACGAAAGATGAAAACCGATTTAAACCATTAACAGTCATCGAACGACCATAAAATAACAGTTGAATGACTATCAGTGGTTAATTTATTAACGAGGATACTTTAGATTGTGGGAACGGTTATTCGTTATCAATTAAGCTGATAATAATCGACATTTATACTAAGCTATGATTGGCTATTTGGAAAGGCAACTCTTCGGTATAAAAGTACGCGTGAAATAAAATTCCAAGCGTTTTAGTTTACACCGAAAACGCGATATCTCATAAAAAAAAAAAAAAATCTGGAATCTATATTCTACTCCTAAAGGCGGAGGTTTTAATCCGAAAATTTTTCAACGAGGGAAAAAATGGGAGAAAATTTCGTACGTGGGTTTCTCTGTCTCTCTGGTTCGAGTAGCTCTGGCCCTGCCCACCCTGAATGAGCACAAGGCGCGATCGAAATGCAGCTGCTTTCGAAAAAGCTGCCGCTTGCAACTGTCACGAAGCACCGACCCCCTCTGTATTTTTCCCTAGAAAACTGCAGCCCTCTTATTCATTCTGGAAGCTATAGGTACGGTACGGAGTTAGGAAGGAAGAAAGGTAGGTAGGTCGGTAAACCTAACTCAATATAACCTTTACAGGCAAATATAATACCTGGTCTCATTAATTCCATATCAAACACTACGGATAAATAGATTAGCAGCTTGAGTGCCTTTTGCGTACGGCCTAAACAAACCCTGTGGAACGCCCTCTCAAAGGGAACAGCCACCACTAGCTCCAAGGGAAGACAATCCATGTCCATCCATCTACATCCTTCCGTTCATTCGTTCATTCGTTCATTCATTCGTTCCTAGCTAGGTGTATGTATGTGTATCTGTACCCCATATCCCCTGTAAAATATTATATCCTTGTCAAGGTGTTAGTGAAGCAGATTGCATTATAGTTTTTCAGTGTTAATGCGTGTCGGTAAAGGAAAATTTGAGGACCAACTGCAGTTGACTGGCCCTTGTGTGTACAGTACAGTTTTTCTTTTTCGTCTGAAATTTCTATGTGTATAATCACATGCATACGCACGCATATAGTATATATATACGGATGTGTTAATATGCGATTAAATATGTTCAACAATTTATAGTGATCGAGGTATTTTGATATCGTTTTTTGATCAGCGTGTAACCGAATGTGTTTAGAAAGGTTAACACACCTTGTTATAAGATAAGATTCGGAGCGAGCTATAGGTGCCATAGCATTAAGATAATTATTTTGTTAATTCACGGTGTGGTCACAGCTTTCGCACAGATATCATAGTATCCGATAGGTGAATGGAATTCTACGTATGTAAAAAATTTTGAATTTCATCGGAATTTATAAGCCATTACCTCTTTATTACCTACTGCCTCTTATCTCGGTGTATGACGTTAACATTTCCGATTATAATTTATCATCAGCTGAAAATCGACTCTGATTCTATCCCGAGTCATATAATCTTACTTTAAAATATCGACGCGTTTAATCCGACGAAAAAATGAAATAAAAACGGTTATTCTTCCATCAGAACGGAACTCTGAAGTGCTTGTGAAATAAAAATTGCTCAAATTTCTCCCTTGACTTCCTTGAGGTAACGATATCCTGTCGCATAATCATTAATTAACGACGTTTGAAAAAAAAATTCTTCTAATTTGAAAATAAAAAAAATTAAAAAATTCACTTCTCTAACACCGAAATTTTCTCATATATAAAAGTACGCGAATGTTTGCACATATTTATATATATATATATATACACTATACGTCTTTATGTGTTACTCGACAGACGCGAGAAAGAGGAACGCGGTTAAACGGGTGCGTTAACCCATACGCGCGCGCGAACGAGATTTAACAGCGAGGCAAACCGATAAGGCCCCACCGGTGGGCCAGCGGAGTGAATTACACCTTTGCAGTAGTCGCATTAGCGCCGCTAAGTAAGGAAAGCAATAATTATTCTAATGAGCACGAAGTCGACATATCGACGCATTAGCCGGCTTCGCGCTGGCTGCAGGATTACTAGTCTTATATAGTTGTCGTTTTTTTTTTTCCCTTTTTCTTTTCTGTGGATATGTATATGCTTACCGTATTTTTATCCTTATTATTATATGGACTACTAATTGCTCCGAGTCCCGAGTGTTTCTCAAGCCATTTCAGTCTATGCCTTCTTCGACTTCACTCTTTCACCTTGTTTTTTTTTTTTTTTCTTTCTTTTTACGTATATAATGACGCCGGGGCTAATACCACGTTCACATATAATCGATTAAACTGTAACCCATTTTCGCTTCTATCTTCCCGATTGCAGACTCCTTATTCGCGATATGGATAATATTTGTCATCGTCTAAACCACATAGATACATGGTATATAGGTAGTATATGTGGAGAATCTCTCGATCGAACATCTGTATCGGGCTCGCGATCTATCGGAACGATATTGAGTTATAAGACTGAGGCAGATAAAAGATCTTCGATAATTTAAATACCTTTTTTTTTTATGTTTATCGTAAAAATATTCAATTCAAAAAATGTTCCGCCCACCTACCCTGAAACTAGGGAGCTATATATTTGCAATTCTGAATTCATCCGATCCGGATAATTCGGGTATTCGACAGCGGAAAAAAGATACAAAAAAAAAAAATAATGATCAATTAATAAGAAAATAGAAATATAAATGTAGAATTCTTCGCTAATTAATTGTTTCTCTTGCTAAAAAGTTGTCGGTGTCTTCGTAATTAGTCGTTTCCAGTCTCACATCGAAATCCAACGAATCCACTTAATTATGTGAACATTTATGTGCGCGTATATAGAATGATTTTGGAAGAGCCCAGCATACACACAAGCTCGTATAAATATAACCATATATTTACACGGACGTGGATATGTTTGCACACGTATATCTATGTACCTACCTCTATGATTCGCATACGTTCTACCAACATAAACAGCGATTAATAATCCCATAAACGCAGGGCCCTACATATGTTGGACGGGATGGGATGCAGAAATTTTTGTGTACACAGATGCGTTATATCCCCGTTTTTGATCCTCGTGGCATTTGTCACGCGTGTCCTGCGCGCCGAAAGTATCGCGAAAGCGGCCGGAACTAATATAAGTGGGACCCCAAAGTGTAAAGATCCTTCGGGATTCACGTAACGTTGTATACCTATATACCTACACAGGCCATAGTTTACCCCGGTGCAACTAGGCCCGACCAAGTCAATATTTACTTCAACCCGCAGATTGATGGACCTCGCTAGTACCTACATAGGTACGAAATATGTGCGACTAGATCTTTCCTAGCCTCATTCATCCGCACACCAAATAATTTTTACCGAGTCATTTTCGAAGCGCGATGGAGACAATAAATAAAAGAAAAATTGTGAATTTACAGAAGAGAAAAAAAAACGTTTCAAAACCGTCTATTCTCTCACTTGTCGCGAGGCGATTCATTTGATACAACGATTTCCACGTATTATATCGAGTCGCTGATTACACGGATTGAAGAGTGGATTAATCAGCAACGGACAAAGTGGCATTCGGTATATGCGGCTTGAAATATGAGACGAACCCGTCTGCATTGTATCTAACAGTTGTAGGTACAGCTTAAATTTACTTCCGCTTAATTACGCACCGATACGCCTAGGTGTAAATTTTAGTTTCATCTTTTTTTCCACTCCGATATAATATTCAGATTTTTATTAAAACGGGGAAAAATCGGAGCGATTATTTTGGGAAGAAATCAGCGTAGTTAATTTCAAACTATCCAGCTACCCGAAATATTGATAGAAGATAATCCTCGAGGTCAGAGTGAAGGCGATTACGCTTTTTTTTTTTTCCTTCTCTAGAAGCGAAAGATCCGAAAGAACTGCTCTTGTCATTTCTAACAAAAAAAAAAAAAAATATATGGAAAAACAGAGACACGGAGTAGCAGAGTAGGATCGTCGTTCTGATATATGTCTGCGCCGTTGCAGGCCACTAGATGCAAATAATGAAATTGGAGTGCCGGAAGTCGTCAGAAACAGTCGCGCGACTTCTTTAGGACCCCGAAGCACGTGCTGTACGTATGCCTATATATTCGTATGCGTAAATGCTTCTCAAGTACTCGCCGCATATGAGAAGAAGAATAACAACATATATACAATCGCTGTAGACGTTGCAGTGCAACTGGAATAATAAAATGAGAAAAAATAGTCGCGATTTTTGTATGGGAAAACTTTTTTTTCCCGCAAATTTTTTTTTCTTTTTTTTTTCTTCGTCTTCTTCTTCAATCGCCCTTGCAACTTGGAACAAAATTTTAGGCCAACGCACCTGGATGTATGTAGAAAACATTACGATATATCGTCACGTCCGATTCCTCCTCTGTCCAACGTCAGTGGTCACGTCGCCGATCACCACACGTCCGCAAGACTCCCCTGGTGCTACCGGCGTCCGCATGTTTGCGCGCGAGCGGATCTGACTCAGCTGAGCCGACTCAGCGCTGCAGCGCTAGCCATGTTCTCTCTTTCCTCTCTGGTCTCTCTTTCTCTTTCTCTATATGTAAGTATATGTATAGATATAGGATGTATGTACATAGCACCTAGCTACGTGTGCTGAACGCGCCCGGACAGATCCTATCGGCGAAAGAGCGACCGGCAATGACACCGACGAGGTTCTTGCATTCCATCGGCCATTCATCATTTTTCAAATACCCCTTCCGTTCCCTTGCCATAAATTCTGTATTTGAATTTATTTTATTTTATTTCATTTTATTTGTAAATGCATGGATTACGTCAGATCTCATCTTCGTAAGAGTGATTACGATAATTTGTATTTTATATCAGAAATAAAGAAAGGCGAAGGAAGAAAAAGAAACTAAATGAAAAGAGATGGTAATTTATTATATACTTTACGTAATATAACTACATGCGTTTCATTTGAATTTTTACGTATACGATTTACGATCGTTTAGACTTTAGATACTCTTTATATAGCTAACGAATTAAAACGGTCCATTTAGTGAATTTTCATACAGGTACTACGTGGACGGTTTTCATCTCTCCCCAGCACAAAATTTGGTAACAAACATCTCTCTCTCTCGTACCTCCTTTCTACCCCACCAAAATTGCTATTTCGAAACACTTGCAATAACGATCATGTTCGCGATCTCCCTATTATAGTAACTGAACTCACTCGCTCGTTCGCTCGCTCTCGCAAGTAATGTAACCTGTACAACATCGTCATCCCGTGGTAATGGAAAATGTATGTTACACGCGTACGGTACGGTACGTACCATATCGTGCCTACCTACCTACCTACCTACCTACCTACCTACTTCAACGAGTAGGGAACGCCGGTTAACTTCTAATTACAAGAAAATTGTTAATTAAACAACGAATATATCCGAGGTTAGTTTTCTCTCTCTCTCTCCCTCTCTCTCTCTGTTTCTCGAGAGAAAAAAAAATATATTTTTCTTAGAATTAAGAAAATCACAAGTGATAGTAAGAATAAGAATAATAATTTGTAATTCTTTCTGTATATACTATCGTGACTTATGATAATTAGCCGGGGCAGAGTAGTTATATTACACGTATATAGTACATATACTTATAACTTACGCATCTGTAAATACAGGCATTATATTATCGCTCTAAGTATTTGTACTGGGAGTGAGATAATTCAATGTCGCTTATTCTCAGGGGTCAGACTTATGCAGGCGTGACTCGAAAATATTAATTAGTCAAATTTTATACGACGCATATATGTTTCATTTAAATGCAAGATGGAACCAATCGACTATACATTGAGCTCAATATTATAATCGAAGACTGTGTAGACGGTGAGTAAACAATCTACTTTTACGCTCTATAAGGTCGTCAATTCTCATTTCGTTTAACGTATACAAATTTTACTTAAATAATCGAATAAATTGTATAACAAAAATTTCTAGTTTCTACTATTCATGTGTAAAAATGATAGAAGAAATAATATTTAAAGCTCGAGTGATGAATCGTCTAATTGACTATACAATAATTAAATACTCATACATCCTATTTGCACATAATAAAAGAAATGTAATTACGACAAGACGTAGACATATACATCGCGTGGGAAATATATCCAATCATATGTTATTATATCGTACTAACAAACAAACATAAACAAGAAAAGCGATCTAGATCTCCGAGAGAAAAAAAAAAAAAGAGAGAAAAAAAAAAAAACGCAATATAAACTTTCCGTGTACATCAAATGTTGAAGATAGATATCTTTATAGTCATACAATACAACCATATGTATAAATATTTTTTCTTTCCGAGTAAATCCGCGCTGTATTATATATATATAGGGAAGTGTTTTGCACCAGAATTAATGCCTTAAGGGCACTTTAGGGCACCTATATAATTATATAACTCAGGTGTATGCTATATTCAATCAATCGGTGCAACAAGACCGTTCCATTATTCAATTCGTTTCTCTTAACGCGGCGAGTGACTTGCTCCGTGCCTGATTACGTAGGCTATCGACAGTTCCGGTTCTTCACAATCGACACTGCATTAGAGTACGTAAGTATACGCGAGTATGTAGGTATATGACAAACTGTATCGCACCGTGCCGCCCTGGTGCTAACGAATAAGAAAGAAATTGGCCGGAAAGGTGTCTCGGTTTAATGTAGAAACATACGTAACTTCAGTCCTGAGCATTTAGGCCTACCACCAAACGAATTTGTCACTGATTTTAATCCGCGACCCGTAGTGGCTTATTGCTAGATCAGTTTCTCCTCTTTATCGCTTAGGAATAATACAAGAAGCCTGTATATGGCCTCGACAAGCGATACCGACTAGTTTTTCGTATAATACGTTTATGCACGCTGATTTACTTCTTGCTAATTCCTTGCCGTTCCTGACCCTCCGCAGTGTGTATCTAGATACCGCGATATTTAAGTTCGAGTCTTGTCCCGTTGTTCTACGACCAAATTTCTTACGTCATGAGAGGTGAAGAGTAGTGTAGATATTTGGGGAATTTTAATCGTTGCGTTAAATTGTAAGTTCAACAATCACACAAATCGTTACAATCGTATTTTCTTTCAACGTTCATTCGTGTGGTAAATAAAAATGTTGAAATAAAACGTCCAGACCTATCAACGCTTCCGCCTAGCCAATTAAAGCCTTCCCCTAATTAACGTTCCTCAACTAATGATACATACATATATATATATATATATGTTATATACACATACGTGTGTGAGACTGTATTACATAGACGGATGGACAGATGGATAGAACGGAATTACCTCTAACCCAAGTACCCAACTACTTCGAGCTCTGTATTACACCGCGTGCATTCGCACAGAATACAGAGAGGAACATATACCCATACATCTAGTTATCTGTGTGTAGACATCGCGTTGGGCACTAAGCCACATGTGTGTGTGAGATCACGTGGTATTTTGCTCCGAGTTATAATGATAATGATAATAATGATGTTCGGAGAAAATGATTTTCACGACAATCGCGGTATTTAAATGAATGACTTTCGTCGATTTATTTTCGAAGAATTTACCTGCAAATTGGGTGATCCTCTGAAGGAGAACTGTGACATGTTGTGTCGGCCGACGAGGGCCGTAAATTGTCAAACTCCGCTAGGCCAGCGTCATTCTTTCACTTTCTGGTCACAGTCACACTTTCGATAATCACTCTCACACACAGAACGAAGAACGGTTGCGACGGTTGAAACAACGCTGTCGCAGCACCTTTAAATTAGGGAACGCGCGCGCGAGAGAGATCGTATCGAGGAGATGATCGTCGGTATATATGTAGGTTTGATCGTCGTTCGATTGTATTTAGGGGTAAAAACTGGTTGTTCCTTAACACACTGTCACCGCAGTCAATACATCGCAACTTAGGTTTTATCCTAGTAGTAGTAGCAGTAGCAGTAGCAGTAGCAGTAGTCGACGAAAGTTTTTATTTCACGTTTATTTCACATCGAACTCAAAGCCTCGATTTCCAAAACTCGTATCTTTTGATTATAAAGTTTAATGAATTGTCATACGAAACTGTATAGTCACGATAAGTAGTTAGCCTAATAATAAACACTGTTGTTAACACTCGCGTTTAAATAATTATCACGATGATTATTTTAACACATCAGTAAAAACTGGTTTTTTTTTTTTTCTCTCTTTCCCCCTTTATTTTCCTTTACATATTGCTGTCCCCGCGAGTCTCGCGTAAGTAAGTAGTAAGTTCACGTCACTGAGAGGCTTGGTCAGCCGCGCCGGGTAGAGCTGACTGGCAATAAAGGAGTAGAAACGGTCCTCGCTTAGGTACGAAACAAGCCAAGTGTTGGCGGTGGCAAACTGGCGTGGCTACTGCAGAATTGCAAAGGAGGCGCGCGTAACTCGGTGGCACTTATTTTCTCACGCGTCTGTCTCTCTCTGTCTCTCTCTCTGTGTCTCCCTCTCTCTCTCGCTCGCTCTCTCCCTCTCTCTCTCCCTCTGTCTCTTACTCTCTGTCTGTCTTTCAGCAATTGGTTTCAGTTTCAGTTTTAGTTTTAGTTTTAGTTTTAGTTTTAGTTTTAGTTTAAGTCCAAGTCTTAGTCTTAGTCTTAGTCGTCTGTATATCGGCGCCTTGGGATTGCTGGCTGCCGCCTCCTTGCTGACCGGTCGGTTCACGTCTCTCTCTCTGTCGGGTCGTGTAGTGTAGTGGCACCACTGTCTCGTATGTCGTCCCCGTGTCCCGGTGTCTCGTGCACAACCCCGCGTGTCTACCGGACTAGGTAGTGTAGTTTAACTCTGTTCCTCCGTTACGGTGGTTGATTGTGATTGTGATGGTGATGGTGATGGTGGTGGCACTGGACTCGGCCGTAGCCCACTCTTCTCGAACGGTGTGGTTTGTGTCACAGTGGTAGTGGCCTGCGTCGGAGGGCAGTTGTCGCCGTGGTTCTTTTCTTTCTCAAAAGGGGGCGATTTTTGCGAGCGGTTGCTGCTTTTGCCCCCGTCAAGGTGGGAGGGGCCTGGGCTCGTGCGCCTCTCGCGGTTTAATGGTGGGGGTTAGAGGTGCCACCTCTGTTCTCTCCGTTAACAGGGAGAGAGTGGAGTGGAGTTGAGTTGAGTTCGCGACGATTCCTGCAGGGCTCGTTCTATTCGTATATGTCGCGTTTTACCGCGACCGCGTCGGGACGGTTAGCGCTGGCTAACGTGCGACAATAAAATATGGAGAGTCAAGCCTCGGGGCGAACACTACACGGTGGGTCCGCTCTGTCGAGTCCTCCCCACCCCTGGGTGCCGGGGCAGGGGGGGGGGAATCCCCGATCCGTCGAGCAACCGAGTAAGCGAGTGAGCAAGCCGGCAAGCAAGCAAGCAAGCAAGCAAGCAAGCAAGCAAGCAAGCGGCAGCTACGGTGCTCTGTTGCTGCTGCTCCTGCTGCTGGAGGTGAAGCGGGCCGGTGTTCCTGCTGCCGGCTGGTGGTGGTTCTCGTTGCTGCTTTCTTCTTCTTCCCTCTTCGTTTCGGATCCGTTTAGGTAGTGGTGGGGACCAAGGATATATGGTGGGGGAAAAACTACACGACAATTTTAGTTCCCGATAGATACGAAGAGTTTAGCCTTGGCGGCGCTGCTCGCTTACTCACTTGCTCACTTGCTCACTTGGTCACTTACTCACTTACTCGTCAGCCAAGGTTTTCTCTCCCGCTGGCTGACTTCTCGCCGGTAGTTTGTACAGCACCACCCACCCAGCTCAGCCTTCTCCCCCTCCTCCTCCTCTCACTCCTATTCCTTATACTTCCCCAACCCCCGTCCCCACCTACGACGAACCTCGCGCCTCTCGCCTCTCGGACACGACCGCACACTCTGACAAATCCCCTCCACACCCGGGAACCACGCTCTTTGAACCCCCTTCCCCACCTGGCGCAGTCGACACTTGACTACCGCCACTTCCCACTCCCCCCTTCCCTCTTTTACCCTACCCCTCCGTCCGTCTAGCAAAACGTATGATTGCCACCGACGGTGCGTGTGCTCTTGCAGCGACGCCGCCGACAATGACGGCGACGACTACAACAAGGAAACGGAGGACGAGGCGCACGCACCACTAATTTATTATCGGTTTCCACTCTTTCTCTCTCTCTCTCTCTCTCTCTCTCTCTCTCTCTCTCTCTCTCTCTCGCCCTCTGTCTTTGTATTTCTATTCTTTTCTGTGGCCGGCAGTCAAAGAGTTGGACTATTTATCCTGTCTTTCCTTTCATTGTTGTTGCCAGTTATTTTTTTCTTTATAATTGGGGAAATGAATTCGCTTTCGGATTTAATTATAGCGGGGAAAATGTTGTCGGCAGAGGTATATTGATGTATGATAATTGTACCGAGGGAGTAGTACGTCTGGTGACGCGCGGAACCGGCGTGGGTGCGAATGCGACAGAGACTTCGGAGCCACTAAATAACATGCAGGGTCGCCGTTGGGCGGCAAGCGGTCGAAGCGATGTTTGAGGAGAGGCGGTGCGATTCGGGCGGTTATAGAGAACCAGTGGCGACGGCGACAGCAACAGCGGTACGGTAGCGGAGTCACACTCGACACTTTAACGGCGCCGGGAAAAAGTGTTGCGCAGTTCTTTCGCGATCGTCGCGCTTCTCGTTTACTTGTCCGACGCGACCGCTCGAGTATGGGGGAAGTCAGGGGAAGTGTCAGACAAAAGTGGGGATGGAGGAACGGGCGGGACGCCCGCTAACCGTAATCGCTATTTTTCTCTCGTTGGAGAGGGGCAAGGGGGCGGCGGTATAAAACGACAGGGGAAGATCTCCCCCGACTTCACCCTGATATGTGATATTTTTTCTTCTAAGTTTCTTCCTTTTTTTTCGACCGGCGCATCTGGGTGGGGGATGACGAACGAACTGACGAACCTGTACCGAAAGGATAAATGGTCGGTTCCCTACTACACAACCCGATTCTTTCACCCCTCCAGACGACTCGGAGGCTTGGTTTTCCGTTTTTTCCCCTCCGTGGGCGCGGACAAACTTGCCTTGCCCCGCCCCCACTCCCCACTGTTTTCTCCCACCCCTTACAGTTCCGCAGCTCGGTATCCCCTGTCGAGGGATGGCTCGAACAATACTCCTCTCCGCACTCGCACTCGCACTCGTACTCCATACCCTTGCCGGATGGTGAGACACGCACACAACCTACGGTACGACTCACGGGCAAACCAGCTACGACGGAACTCACCGAGATGTGAAACATCAGTGTCCCGTTTGTTAACACCAACCCGTTACACACGCTCGTGTGCGTCCGTGTAACTCCCTATGTACGCTCGCGTGTACTACGGTATAAACGCATCGAGCCGAACCGAGACTCAACCTATGCCGCATGTATGTACTACCTACCTACCTACTATGTTCCTTAGTTGTGATGATAGGGGTATAGTGGTGAGTATTGCGGCTTGCCGAGAATGCGATACTGGATTTGTTACCCAGTTCCGTTTTCTTCTCGCTTACGTTTTACTTTGCGGGGATGGGAAAGAGTCGTCGAAGGTGTTCCGCAATATCAACCGTGTTACTGATTTATACATATACAACTATCTGGACTATAAATCAACTTGAAATTCTTGACATTATACTCGTGGAATAATTCGCAAAACTATAAGGTAGGTATTCATATAATCTATGATTTCTTCCGAATATATAGGGTGAAGTAATTCCCTGTCGAAAATCATCTCACGTTTGTAAAACCTGAGATACGACGAACAAGTTCGAACTTTGTAAGCTTGTCGTATGCATAACAATTCGTCGAGTCTATCTAATACGTTCAAAGTACAACAGCGACAAGTAGGTATGTTAACTATACAGCGACCCATGGTTACGGTGCGACCGTAACACGCGAGAGCAAAGAGTATCGCAGGTGGCAGCACGGGTCGACCGATGATCGTTAAAACCTCGTCGGCACCGGGTGTCGGAGGGGATGGGCGACAGAGGAGTTGCCCATGGTTCAGGGTGGGGGGGTTTGTTACCTTTTCCCCCCGCGGTCGACGACAGAAGTGGGGATTCGACGGTCGGCCCCTAGCTTCTTCTGTAACTTGAAGGGGGTTAGGGGAAGTGAAGTCAGTTTGTGTGCGGCATTGCTTCAGCCTTTGAATACATACGCGTGTGACAGCACTTCGACAGGTTTCGGAGTGAGACGTTTATAATATTCGAAGGAGTGACTGAGAAAGGTGCCATTCCTCGTTTGAAAAGGTTCTCGGTACCTTCGCCAGAGAGCGCTACATCGCTGATATAAATTTTATACGTATATATACAGTGTACATATATATATACTGTATATCGTACTTATTGTATACGCCTGCGCAACAATTTTTGTAAATTTTTTATTCCGAACGACAGATCGTACCTAGATTCATTATTTATTGATCAGCCGAAATGTATGTACAATTCATTGACAGTAACGGTAAGTATCGAGCAGATGGAAAAAAGTACTCAAAACTGTGTTAAAGAATGTAAAATAATAAAAAATAAAAATTATCCGTCAACGTTTACGGAAAAATATTACTGGCCTCAACAAATCTTTGGAATAATAATTCTGCACTTACCTATCAACCGTAATATCCAAAGTGGATTCAAACTAGCGCCACGTCTCGTGCGTTGCGCACGTGGTACCGAGCCTGCGCCTGCGACTGCGCAAGAGTATTTCAACCCTCCCACGACTACACTTACTTATTTACGTAAAACACCTTTTACACATAAATGTGACCAGGGACTGTTATTACATCTGCGAAACTAACACGTGCGAATTTTCATCACTTTTTGATGCAATAAATTATCGCATCTCACCTGAGGGGGTTCGACTTTATACTCCTAGTATAGTTTTCGTATTTTACTGCTTGTCCTCTTCCACGTATAACATCTCCAGCTATAGCTGGTCATAAATCAACGTTATATGCTAGAAAACGAATTGGGCCAAGAAAAGGGGTTGCTTATGGATCGGAGTGGACGAAGGAGCGGCGTACCTACTCAGCTACTGCGTGTATAATGTATATGTATATACATGAGACGAAGAGGTAACTCGTATAAGGCAAAGGGGTAAACTTGAGTGATTAATCTCACCGGATTGATAGGGAATAGGGGTGCCCCTCGCCGATGTTCTTACTCTCTCAGCTCCGCTGAGCAGTAGGTATACACTTCCATAAATTACACTTGGTGTAGGTATATAAGGTGCTGCAAGGTAATTAATATTATTAATACACCCCGCGTACATACCTACAGCCTACTTCTTGTATCTCAAGTTCCTGGTTCCTGTCGTCACGTATAGTTCTACACAACTCTTGAAAATTTCAGCATATCATCATGATTATCTATATCGCTGTATCAAGATGTGAATTAGCAATGTTTGTACAACAGTATATGTATTACATGCATAGCTGTAACGACATCGATTCCGATTATCTGATCACACGCAGAAAAATAAATTACGAAAATTTGATCATTTCTTATGTTCGATATGGACAGGGAATTTATAGCATTTAACAGCTGTGTTCAAATTGAATGTACAGGATGTATCGATACGAGCCGACCTCGTCCTATCATCAAAGCGTAAAGCCGCAACAAATTGATAAGAGCTGGTTTGAGACGGGTAACCAGGCTGGTCTATTAACTATATGAACCATTATTTTCACATTGGACGGCTGAATTGGCCTCGGCGATTATCAGCTGATTTAACTGGTAAACCATAATCACCGATATTAGTACCTACGCAAGTACTAGGTATCGGGAGTTTCGGTTATTGGCTGATTTCGTGTAGAGATTTGAATCATTGATCTATACATCGGTATGGGATAATCTAAGTACATTGGAAATACATTACAAACAAAACTCAAGACATTAATATTTTATTTATCGATCATTCACTTGTTTCTCAGAACTCATATACACTCAAAAAACAAAGAGAAAAAAAACTGTACTCTTAACTCCGATTAAGACGAAACAGCCGCGTCATTGGTCTTGATAACGATTTCTAACATGATATGATTATTCTTACGATTACGCGATAACACGGATTCGTCATACTCTCACTCGACTATCTGCTGCACCTTTTTCACAACTTGTATAAAATAATAGTGTCTATACTTCGAAATGATCTTTACTTAGTTTAGCCGAATTTTAAGAGAATGAAAACAGATTGGTGCTTCAAAATTTCGAGAAAGGGAGGCTTTTCCCAAAGTAAAATATAGAAAACTGTCAATCTTCATGGAATAAATGGTTGATGTTAAGATACTGATGATCATTGTATGTGATTTTTCGTAAGTAGTACTTTTATGATCCTCTGCTAACTGAAAAGTACTTTTTTGCGGTTGATTCCCATTGATCAAGAGTTTTAATGGAGGTAGAGAGCGGGACAGAGAGAGATGGAGAGAGATAAAGGGACGAGAATGGACGTTGGTAAAACAACAAGGCGGAGCGGCAACATGAAAGATCGTATTCACCGCAACTCCAAGGTGGCGTCGAAGGGAAGTGTCCGAGCTGGTGCAGCGGGCGGCACTAGGAAAAAAGGCGATCGAGGTTCGAACGTTCATTAATTAAGCGAAGCGTGAGATTTCCATCCCCTTACCTTATACCTTATACCTTGTCTTGCCTTACCTTACCTTACCTTCTCGGCTCTGCACTCCGTCTCGCCCCTCTTCGGTATATCGCGGCCCTCTTAGCCCCCAGTTTCGCTCCGTTTGATCTGAAGAGACGCCGACGCCGCTGACGAAATTCGAGTTGACGAGGCAGCTCAGCGTCCCTTATATTGCTCAAACGCCGACTCAACTCGACTCAATTCGTCCGAAAAACTATAAGATACCGAACTAATTCCTTCCATCGGTTAATCATGAATATACGCGGTGATCGCAGATCTACGCGAATCCATCCATGCGCGTTTCTTCCGAGTCACTCGCCACTTAGGTACCCACCTATCTACACCGCTCGTATTCTTAACGCGGCGATTTTGCTCAAAGCTAGAATCGATAAAGGGGTAATCCGAGAGCCGACCAACTAGACGCCATCTTGGCCTGGTCAAGTTCTTTACGGTATCTCCATTCGTGTAGGATAGTACGCTCATGTTTGATGGTCTTATCACGCAGACTGATATAAAGACATACCTTTTATACCCTCAAGGCTGATCTTGTTTGTTGTTACTCCTCGTTTCAACGAACTGGTTATTTACACAGCCACAGCCTACAACGAAATTTATGGTCACTTTCAGTCTGAACATACTCGACATGTGTATCTAATTAGATTTTTCCCCACATAAAAAAGAGTTTGTTAATCAGATCACACCGCTGCGGCAGCGGTAGGTATACCTCTAATTCTCCTTTACAGCATATTTCTCGAACAAAACGAGAGCATCGATCACCGCTAACATGCGGGGAAAGAATTACCCTAGTCTAACTTACCAACCCATTTTATACAGTTTCCGGAGTACTAAGCCAGTCACGTGCTTAGGTACAATTAACATAAATGCAGAGCTGGTATATATGTTATCGCTGGTATATTCCCGCTGGGAAGTAAGTGATGATAGTAATAACAACACAATAATGATCAGGACAGGAAGAACCTTCTTTAATACAATTAGGAATACAAAAGGCGAAAAAATTTCTCATTAAAACTTGATCACGGTGCTATAATTATACCCACCATCCTCATCGCCATATACCTTTTATACTCACTCCAAATTCCCTCAGGCTGAAGGGTGTGTTTTTCCGCGATCAAAAGATACATCCAAGGCTTTGGAACTACTCGACCTCCTAAATTGGATACAATTGCAGCACAACGGATCAAAGCGACCATGATAATTATACAGAAATTTGACATTCCTGAATACATACCATGTACTTCGTATCATTCGATGCAACGAAACGTAGCTCTGTCGATATGAATGGGTCTCGTTCGCACATTTCATTCTGAGGGAAAGAAAAAAGAAAAATCTCTTGGCTCGTGAACTTGTTGTATAATATGGAGGTAGGTGCACTATAAGTGGATACAAGAACCGTGTCCTCGTATGTACTTACCTGAGGTGTCACCCTGTAGCTAGGGCAGTAAAGAGGAGTGGCGTATAGTCCCCGTTGACGAGGATGGCCGCGCAGTGATTACACGAGACACGTTACCTACCCTCACCAACGTCCTCGTTCTCGCCCTCGCCCTCGCCCTCGCCCTCGCCTTGCTTGGCCCTTGGCGATATTCAGTCTCTGGCCTTTTTCTCACCTGGTGCACGAGACCAGACCACCAATCGGACCACACCGTGATCTCTGCCTGCGACCAATCCCTGTTGATGATTCCCTGCGTTCTGGTCCAGAGCACAACCTCCTTTCTCTTGGAAGCCTCATTAGATGCCTGCCTCTGTCCTCCGGCCCCTTACCCTTGCCTCCCTTTATACCCCTCTCTCTTCTCTTCCTCAGGCACTTTCGAGTCCTCCCTCGATCTTATTATGTACTTTCGTAGTAGTGGCCGTACTCGGGGTGGTATTAGTATAGAAAACCACGCACCAGACCCGCCTCTTTCCGATACCTAGTCATGTTTCATTATTTCCATGGAATCATCAAACGTGTCGAGTCACCTCCCCCAAACCCCTGATACCCCCTCGTCCTCCTCTCGTTTGGCAACCCATACAAATGTAAATAAAATACTTCTCGATCTCAGTGTATGGGTATTTTCGTCCTATATCCATGTATGCCTCTCTCATCTCACTCCGGCGTATAAAACTCCGCTACCTTTCGTCCCTCTCCTTCTTCTCACTCCGAACCTCGACTCGTTCACTCTTTTTAATTCAGCTCTGGGCAGTACGGTGCTGCCCTCTGAAGCTTGCCGGTTTAACCGTAAACTAACAATTTCTTTCTTATAAATTTACAATTCTCTTCATAATAGAAAAGGCGAAATTTCCACCTTTTCATTGCCGCCATTATTCCTCTAATTATTCATTACAGCGTCTTTCCGACTCCCTGCATATGTACACATACCTACTATACGTATAATTAATAGATGCGTCAATAAAAATATTTGACACTCGTACGTCTGCCTGCGGAATTGTGGCAATAAATGTTGTTTTTTTTTACCTTTTTCAATCTGCATTCTGTCGCGTATATCTTTCACACTTTTAAAGTAACATCAATTTTGTCAGGATAAAATTCCGCTCACACCTATACTACACGTATACCAAGTTGCGGCTTTATGCCCATTGAGGCATTGTTAGAGACGTATATATTCTTGGCCGACGGGTCTCTTTGCTATCTCCAATTATACTCCGTATTGCATCGACGCGACGGCTACAACTCAACTCTATACGTGTCTGGTTAGGTACTGGCGCAACTACTTCAGGCTAATTGAAAGACTGCCCGCTGCTGTTGTATCGATACGGAAGTTTTCACTGAACAACCAATTCCCTCGACATATATACTATATTATATATATATAAATACCCAACCTGTGGATTTCATCATACTTTATACCAGGGCTGTATCAATACTTTCTGCATAAGGATTATCGCGAATTCAAGTATACCTACATATCATCCCTTTTGCGTATTTATAACTTGAAGGCATACGTACGTCGCGACGGCGCGAAGAACTTATCGAATTTTTTCGGAAAGCGAATGAAAAAACGAAAAAGAAAAAAAAAAAAAAAAAACTGGAGAGTCGCGTATGGTTTTTATTTTACAATTTTATCGGTGATAAACGATATTATAATATATAGATGCAGTTCTACTTTATGGTTGTAGCTTCGCGCGGTTTATATTTCACAAAGGATTTTTACGCTACTTTATCCGCTTATCGAACGCGTGAGCATATGGTCAGTCGATTTTCAGTCAATTTTAAAAACTGCAAGTCGATTCTTTTCACCTCAAAAAGCCACTTCCATTTTCTACTGATTATGATTAATCGAGTAAAAGGGAGAGCAGGAGAGATAAGATTTGATCAAACATGAAATACGTGAATCGGGCGAATACGTTATATACTCGTATATATACGAATTTAGATTTATTATGAACACAATTTTGGAATTTTATCTATCAACTTATAGTTCATCAATTATTAAATATCTGCCGCGACTAATTATAATCGGTATTTACAAGATTCTAATTGACAGTTCGTATAAATTTTCATCGTCTATAAAAGAGGATGTAGAATAATTATTCGACTGAAAATCATAGCCTGATGATAATTAGTTTTGAATTTTATTCAGATTAGAAATTAGCAGGATTTGCGAAAAGAAATATGGCAGCGGAGTAACAGTTTATATCACGGCGATCGGCAGTAATTAAAAATTATTGAGTGGAACATATATCTATAGACGTAAAAGTTGCACGGTATATATCAGGCGAATAATACACGTACACATGTTTCAGATTGATATACACACATGCATACGTTATTCGTACACGCATACCTGGAAGCGAGAGTATTTCATGGCGGTGCTGTTTTAATATTATTCCGATTCAGATAACGGCGAGGAACGCGTAACTCGAGTCCAACTTGGCTACATCTCGACCCAGGACGTATACCGGCGCTCCCTTGGTGGACGACAGATATAGTCAGATCGATTTATTCGCGTCGGAAAATATCTGTGCAATTATGTATAAAGCTACGTACTTCCAGAAACGATAATGATCGATGAATTCAAGTGTGTAACTTTTCCGCGCTTTCTAGGCCAACGATAAAGACTTGGAAAGATTGCGGATTCTTTTATCACAAGAATAATGAATTCGACAACAAATTAACCAATTAGCGATTAGATAGAAGACATTTTGTTTAACCGATTAATAATATAGATATAATATTGTTTGGAGTTATAAAATTGATTATCCCTTTAATTTTTTTTCTTTTCTTTTTTTTTTTTTTTTTAGACTTTAGCATAACTTGGACTGATACTGCGATTCACCGATGATAATGTTCAGTCCCCATATTTCGCACCGAGAAAATTTACATGTAGTTAGTTAGCTCGGATTATCTATTTCCGGAGAAATATGCACGCGAGTCTATGCATAATTGTATAATAAGCCCGTCGCAAAGTAAATTAAGTACTTACCTACGTAGCCTGGTTTTTACCTGACACGTAGGTATTAAAGCAACTTACAGTTACGAAGCTCGCGACTTGTAACTAGGAAAGTTTTCCCAACATCTAATTTCGCTACTGCAGTACGCCTCCACGTTTCACATTTCATTTTCCGAGTATAATTTTCATAGGTTTAATCTTCGCGATTTTAGCTCACACGCCAAATGACTATGACAGATGAATGAACCATAAAAATTTCGACATTTATGCAACCGAATTTGACACGTAAAAGTCTTATCATTCGACTTTTACTATTTCAAATATATTTTCTAAGCTTTTCAGCACGTTTCTCATTGCATCGTTGGATAGAAAAAACGTTATCGACTTTTTATAAAAAGTACGAGTTGTCCGTATGGGGGTAAAAATTAAAAGGGTTGAAATTCTTGAGGTTTTTTTTCGCCGCTATAAAGAGGCCTAAAACCATGTGATGTACCCCTATGTTTAGGTTCAGTATGAATATGAATGTAGCCGTCGCGCATATTGTAAGGGCCAAAATACTAAAATACCGAAACACAGATTCGGTTAACGTACGTGGAGCAGGGAACAGCGGCGTGTTCTGCATCTCGCGAGCATGTTTTGGCCGGCTTATGAATTTATTGGTGGCCATTCGTTAGACATTAGAGACAGAGAGATGGGTGCGTGCGTAGGCGTTGGTAAAAGGTATATCCGCTCTCAGGAAGAGCAACAGGATAGAAGGATGTGAAGAAACATAGAAGAAGAAGAAAAAGAAAAAAGAAATTCACGAAAAGTACAACAAAAAAAAAAAACGTCTATAGGCGATCTGTTACGAAAGGATAATGGCGATCGTTGAAAACTGTAAATCAATAATAAAACGAATTTCATTAACACGGATGCGCTGATAACCTAAATACGATTAACTTTTAAGGTATACAACGTCGCGTGTCATCGTGAATGGGCTCGGCGCCAGGGATGAATGAATCGCGTCCCATCGCGGCTCGCCTCCATGTTTAAAACCCGTAAAACCCCCATAGGACCCATAGGACCCTGCAGGACTCTATATAGCTAGTCGAACACACGCCGAGAACGGCGCCGTTGCTTGCCGCCCGCTAGGCGAACCCTTAAATCAAATTTCAACCGCGTTTATACACAAGTATAAACGTACTATACATATATGGCACATAAGCGAAAGCGACGTATTGTACCATGTCTATAGTATATCACACGTATGTTATCGGGCGTCGTCGTATGAGCTTTTAGAGACAATCTGAACTATGTAGTTAGAATGTTATTAACAACTCAGGAGGCTCGGGATAACCCACTTTAGCAGCTAGGTCCGTCAAGCTTTACGTCCCTTTCCAAAATCGTTCAATTTTCACCATATGGCGATTGAAGATGTTCAGTTCTTCCTGATTTTCTTATGCCGTATAACTTTGTGCGTTTCTCCGTTGACAAGCTTGCGGGTTGAACTGAAGAAGGGTGAAGAAAAAAGTAAAAATTCAGTCAAAAGTATTTTCCTTTTTTTTTTTTCTTTACATTTTGACGAAGGATGAATACATTTTCTCGTTGAACTGCGAGCTATGAACGAGATATAGGTATGTGACGTGGCACCGTTCCCGTTCCTGTTCCCGCACCCCCGTTCCCCGTTCCCCGGGGCACCATAGCCAAAGCCCGACTCGTGCGGGTAACGTAAATAATATATTAATATAAGATACGAGTGGCGGTGGTTGGCAGGGCACCGGGAGGTAATGGATGCGAGGGCCTGCTGGAAGTGACGGCCCTCGCTGTTCCTCGCTGTTCCTTGGCCCTTCACGGTTAAATTCCTGGTTCCTCTCGCCGGACCCCTGCGGGTCTTGCCCGCTGTCACCACCCCCCGCCAAGACCTTTGGGCCTATGGACCCCCGCGAGACTGAAACGCTGCTCCTCCGCGGACTCGCCCTGGTATGGTATGGTGTACGGTCTTGCCTGATCTTCGTCGCAGTCAAATTTCATCACAATCAGAATCTCCAAAGGTCTATATGTAACCTACGAGTCGATGAGCCAACTACCAAACAGAGGAATTTCTTTGTAACGGTTCAATTGCTCTTGACAGCTAAACACCTACTACTCTATCTTTGTAGAATAATCAGAATGGTAGCAGCCCAACTTTCTATTATATATTTATATATACATACCTATATATGCCTATTTATAGGGACTGAAACGTCAACGGTAAAGAAACTGATTATATGTGTATTATGTTCTATGTGTACGTAACTATATGAGGTACATGAGTAGTTTAGATCAAGAAATAAATGGAGTAGGTATAAGTATATATACAAAATTGTAGATCGAATCAAAGTTAAAATAAAGTTCAGTGACAATGAGTGATCTTTGTCAGTTTTAAATTCAAGACGATTAGTTTCTGATCACCGATTCCAAGTCTCGGAGCTTCATGGCCTCGAGACTCTACCGGGATGTATAAATTGGGTTCAGGTAAGGATAGAGAGAACGAGCTAGTCCGGGTTATCTCGAAATAATTACGACGACAAAGATCGATAGTCGAGAGTTATTCCTGAGGAATAACCAACGGCCACAACCACTGCGGACCACGGGGACTGATAGAATCGGAACGATAGTTGAATGGTGCTGAATGGAGGGTCCATTGACGAAGGCTCGAGAGATCTGGTCTTCTTCTTCTACTTCTTCTCCTTCTTCTTCTTCTTATTTTCATTCTTATTTTTTTCTTTTTCCTATCCTTTTCTCTACCTTCGGAAGAAGACACGCCACTATCAGCACCCTGGTAGTTCTTTTGACCACAGCCTAACCCACTAGCAAGTCAGAAGACAAGCGTGGAATGGTTCCCAGTCCTCTTCCAAGAAATCAAACGGCCTTTCCGGGACGAATTCCGAGATAAAAAGGGACTGAATGAATCAAGGCTCAGCATCCTTAACCTTCGCTCGTTTTCGTCAAGATGCTTCCTCTGCAGCAACCGGTCGTTCCAATTATTGCCTTATAAATTATTTGGGAGAACAATTTTCGACTAGGTACACATCCAGTGCTTATCTTATATTATTTTATTTTCTCCTTGCCTCATTAAGGGTCGATAAATTTTCATTCTAATTAGCAAACTGAATGAGTAAACAATTTTCCACGATCTGTTGATTACTGATACACGGGGTTTTTTTTTTTTTCTTTTTTCTTTTTTTTCTTTACGTGTGTGTGATGCTCACTTCGATACGAAATCCGATTGATATTCCAGTCTCTCCTCAGGTGCAACGTGCCGCGCGCGGCTGTCTGGAGTTGTAATAGCGTAGGTAAGTAGCTAGGGATGAAAATAAAGAAAAAAAAATAAGGGAAAGGTGTGTTTTAATAATGCCTATATAATAGCCAAAGGCAGTTTACTCGACGCCGATAACTCCCTATAACAATGGATTTTAAGTATCTATCTAAGTACGACGAGTGAATAACGGGTGCCGACGCCGAGATGACGAGGACTAAGAAGACGAAGAAGAAGCGGCTGTCGCGACGATATACGTGACAGGATGTACAGGATGCCACGTGCCGTAAGCGCGGGTGACTTGACACGTGCCATCAAGTACTATTATTATTCCATCTCTTTTTCAAATATATACGCGATTACGCGCGCGCATAATTAGTTTTTCTTCTTCTTATTTTATTTTCTTCTTTTTTTTTTTTAAGTTGTATAGTTATAGCTTTATACCTAGTTACCCGCGAACAATACAAACGATGATCAATCGTCGACGGCTACGCGAGTACTTAAAACACCTGCAAATGATAGACGAACAATAGACCCATAGGCTATAGAGGATGAAAAAATCTTTGTTAGGTGTTCCGCGGCGCAGTCACATGATGTCTACGACGAAGAGGATCTGGTACCTAGCTAGTGGACAATGAGTCATCGCGTACCTGGCTGCGGCTTTTGAATGCTAAATAAGGAATTGAATTCAATTTTTAGTGCTACCAGGTGTTTTGGTGTTTTATTGGAGTCGAGAAACCGGCTGAATTTATTATCGTGATTGGGAACCTGCACGTTGCGGGTTTATTGTTCATGATATAGTATACGTGGTCGAAATGTATGCGTAGTTTTATGTGTCGACTTTAGAACCAGTCGGGTTTCGTGTATTTTACTTTTTCTTTTTTTTTCCTTCTTTCCTATAGAATAATACAGAGTTTGATCGGCGATTATCACCTTTCAATACACCCAAGATAGAAAGAAGGAAGGATTCCATTGCCAAACGTAGGACCCCTTCGCTGACAATGGACTCGATGGGTGTGAGAATAATAAATTTTTCACAAAGCGCGAAATACTCGCTGTCCGCGGAATATAAATTAGCTGGACAGCAATCGCTGGATGGAAACACACGGAAAATAAATATTCGACGAGAACGTGAAACTACGCACTTAGATTTTTCGGTTTATTTCAGTCTAATCGGTGGAACCACTCATCCACCCTCCGGGATTCAGCTCATGGCGTTGCAGTTTCATTTTTTAGCCTTTTGATAATATTAAACTTTACGAATACCGGCGGAAAAATTTCGAGATTGTCAAAGCACCAGTTTGCAAAAAACTAAATGAGAGTAAAATAAAAATTGGCAAGAGGTCATTGAATTATACCAAGCGTTACGGCTTTTATAACTTTGGGCCTTGCGGCAGAGACTGGCCCGAAAATCTTTTCTTTTTTTTAAACTCTACTAAATCGAAGTGAAGCAGACTGAGCAATAAAATATCTCTAATTGATTTACAGGTTTCAGATTCTGAAATCAAATATTTCAACACTATGAAAAATTTGACTAATCGTTACTGGAATTAATGAATACTCGTCACTGAATTTTTTACCATTTTTACAGAATTTATACGCGCAGACACAAGCGATGCGATATCTTTATAACATTGTAGGTATCCCGCTGTTTCCCACTTTACATCTGCTAATTTTTTAGTTTGATAATAACTACAAATCTAAATGGCAATAATTGGCATTAAATCGGTGTCTCTTTTTTTTTAATACAAGTTTATCCGCTCAAGTCCTTATTAATTAGCGAATATAATCACCGCGACGTAAATACCGGCGATAAAAGGTGTTCTTGTAGTTATTTGGGCACCTGGCGAGCGAAGCGTCGAAGAAAACGCGGGGTGAGAATCGGCAGACCACCCAAACCGACCTGGACCAGACCAGGGTCACCCGGCTACTCGTTATGCATCTTAGATCTCCGCGCTGCAGGTCTCACCTCGCGGGTTAATCTCTACGAGCTTTTATTTAATTAAACGCCACCTTCGTCCAGCGCCTCCGCCTCCGCCCGCGCCCGCGCCATCGACTTTCATTTTTACTTTGCATAGGTGGGAGCGTAGCTTTTTCCTCGTATAATTTTTCAATGCTCTCGGTTTTATTACTACCCTCGCGTCTCGCGCTTCGTAGTTATTGTAGTTGCGTGCTGTTGCTTACAGCATTAAATTAGATTTGAAATACGAGTGGAAACAACTAACAGAAGTCGAGTGCGATTCTCTCTGTACCTATACTCATACTTTGATATATAATGCATTCGCCCAATTAGGCAAAACTTGGTATAATTATTAGAGATAAGGTGACCAGTCGCACCTGTAATCTATTGGTTTGAAAATCTGTTAATCGCAGTGATGAATAGCCAGGGAGAAATTTCTTACAATTTTTCAATTGAGCAGAGATAATTTTGTTCGATATCTGAGTCGACGATAAGAAAAATAAAAATTTCACACGAGTCGGCGGCTTTGAACACGTATTTAAAGAGTTTGAAAACGATGCCTTAACGCACCTGACCATTATGGTTGCCACAACGTAGGAATTACCTCGAGCCGACGTCTGCCACTGCTTATAGTATCAAGTTACGATATGATTCGTCGTAAACAGACTTCGAACCGTTCTCGCTTATTTATATTCCAACTAAGATCAACCGAATTAGCCATATATCTGGTTACTCGCACTTTATTCATCCGCGCGGTGCCGTGACATGCCGCCTCTTTCAGTAGGTACCCTACACCTACTACACAGCGGTCAATATAAGTACACACGCGCTTTGTGTATAATCTAACGAACGTTTCTCTGACCCGTTAAGCCGCCGTTTATAAAGACAAAGTATTCGCATTGCGCATATGCATAAAAGTAAGACACTCCGACCAAAGTCATTCTCTAATCTATATCACGTTGTGAAAAAAGATATGGACAAAAAAGAGACATTCAAACCCAGCTCTCACTGGGTACGAGGTCTGCGTGCTAAAAATATTTTCTCTTGATATGAGCTGTAATTATTAACTCTGAACGATAAGGAAAATTGTTCTCAATTTGTACGACATTATTGCTATTCGTGACCGTAACTATATGGGATTGTAATTCCCAGTGCAGTCGCGAACAAGGGCGACAATTCTCGACGTAGAAATAATTCCAGAGTGCTATTCGCTTGCTCTATTCAACAGAGATTTTCCCTATTATGGTGTAAAACTCGACTTCTTCACGGACTATTACTCCGATCTATTCATTTAGCGTGTATACAATCGACCGCGAGGATGTTGAAGGATTTGTTGGGCCTGTTGGGTCTCGATTAAGCAACACGATTCGGCCCCCCAGGGAATCAAGACAGCCAAAATGGCTTCCCCGAAGAAACATGGCTCACTGATAAAGTACCTTACGGATAAGGATAAGCGACACCTTTCTCAAGATTCGACCTTCCGCCATTCTGGATATTATAGTATATTGACGGCGATTTTATAGGCGAGCTAAAACCGTGAAGATTTTTTCAATTTTTATTTGAATGTTTAATGAGAGACTGAGAACGCATTGTTGACGTTAAGATAATTGAAATATTGCAGCAAAATGTTTATCAGAATTTTTCTAGCTTTCATAGGATTTGATTTACAGCTGTTTTTGCATTCAAAGATTTATCGCCAATCGTGTGACTGTTATTTAGTCATTATTAACGATTCGCAGAAGTCTTCGAGCGAACTTTACATCACGGTGTCCGGTTTTCACATTGGTCAGTAAAAGACAGAAGAGAATTGAACAATTCGCAATGTTGAAAGAGTATTTATTGCTGCTGAGGATGGCATATATTCATCTTCCATGTGTCAAAGATTCTGCGCCTTCTCTTCGAGTCGGTATCCGAGTTTTGACGACAATGGCGTGATGCGTAAGTCTAACTGTGAACTCGCTTAGAGCCTGAGTGTTATCTTTTAAATGACAAGTCTTATGTACCTAGATACGAAAGATACACACACGGCTATGACTGTAAGTGATTCTATCCGTCAAGATGCCAGTAGCCAATGAGCGCACTGATAATTCCAGAGTGATCAATCACTATTTAATCGCTGACCACACCTCGATAACTTAGATTGTGTCGTAATCTATAATTCATTTTACTGACTGGTCGTAAATTAATTCAAACACTTGTCACAGGTCGATGAAAATGTGCAATTATTAACTGAAAATCTATACTCTGAACGCGAGTTTAGCTCTGCTCCGCGTGGCTTTTTAAGGTTTTAAAGTACATACTGCAGTATGCGGTACGCGAATATACGCAGATACCCACCCATTTGCAGAAGAAGAAACTCGCGGATGACGATCAGTTTTAAAATGGCGAACCGTGAACGGTTCGGCGAACTGGACTCTGGTCGATGTCAGGCCTCTCCTTAGGTCTACGTCGAGCTTCATATGGCCCTCAGGAGGGACGATAACGCCTGATCACTCTGCACGCTCCTTAACAGGGTCGTCGGAAAGACAAACGACGCTGGATCGTGTGCGAGAATGCGCCATTGATTTCGCGGGCTGCTTACGCTGCTTTACGCTAACGTTAATGCTCTCTCCGCCCTTTTCCCTTCCTCACATCGTGCCTTGTAAGCGACGACGTTAAGCTCTTTACGTATATGTCTACATACGTGTACCTATATGTATAGGTACCTATCACACACGTCCACGGGTTACTTAGTCATGTGTTCGAACAAGAGAAAGAAGAGGAGACGAAGAAGAAAGCCTACAGGGCATGAAAAGCACCAAGAAGGACGCCATTGGATACGATACTGCTTCCCATTCTTGGAGAATAATTCAATTTTTCAATTTCAGTGCAAATTTAACCGACAAAGATTCACGTACGTGCATGTAAATTTCAGAATAGTACGTGTGTTCATACCGACGTGAGTAAGCTGAAATGGCTTTTACAGTTTGCTAACGAGATCGAATATTGCAGCGCCGCGACGGCTTCACGAAGGTGGGCGTATCTCTATCAGAATGTGTTTTACATTAATACTTTAGTGTTTTAGTGGCGATTGTCGGACATTAATGCCACTCTGAGCTGAGTGGCTAGGCTCCCGACTTTACAAATTTGTACACTCCTTGCCGCTGTCTGAACCGATATGATATCTTCTGACCAACCGACCGGGGATCCCCAGTCCGTTGGCTCTTCGTCCTCTTTCTGGAACCGACTAAACCCTGAGTATAATAAAGTCCGCAAAGAATATCGACCTCGTGGCGAAAGTTAGCGTAATTTTGTGCACTCTATTGATATTGAATGAGTCTAGAATCTCCCTCATATCTTCCTACACATTAATGCAAATTCAAATAGCTGGAGTGCTACTATGCAGATTCAGAGGCAAAGTGCCTATGACGAAACGACGGAAGAGGCCTAGACCGTTGAATTTACTGTTCGGATGGCTAACCGGCAATAACTCTGGGCTGCCCTTAGCTCAGTGGTGTGTATTTATCGGTGAACAAGGAATATGGTTAGTGACGTGATCGCGTCTTGAAAATATGCGCAAAGACCGCGAGGCTCGTTTGTCAGCGGTGACCGGGGACACCATGGGCAGGTATATACCAGGTACGTCTAGCTACATGCAGGCGAGTGCTACTTAGGCGAGTATATGTATATTTTAGTATATACGCAGATAGCGTGGACACACATGCATAGTATGTATATATATATGTAAGATTCTATGCGCTTCGTCTTTCGCGCGGGTATACGATGGTAGTATGTCCGTACGGTCCCGTACGGTTGGTACCCCTGGAGCGGGTGTCATCGTTTATCTCGCGGTTGAGATCGGGCCGACCGATACAGCGGGACGTTTTAATGGCCGAACCATGTTGGAATTAACCAAAACAAAGACGAAGCATCAATTAGGCGACTTTTTCTTCCACTTCTTCCTCCCTGAGGAGGATCGTCCGACCGGTGGACCGGTGGACCGGTGGACCGGAGGTGCCCTGCGCACCTCTTCACTCCCTTTCGTATCACCCCCCTGACTTCGTCCTGCAGCCCCCGTATCTTATTGCATGGTGAAAAATTCGCCTCCTTCGAAGGTTTCGCGCTCTCCAGGTAGCCGCAGCATTGTCTCGGATAATGGCTAATAAATTGCGACCGATCCCAAACCCCCGAAACGTTTTGGACCACCGCGAATTATATGGTGCGAAACCTCAACGATATAACAGAAATAAAACCCCGTTTATGTACCTTACCTTATGTTCACTTTTCATCGTACCTATACTCGCCTTTTACTGCAGATCGTTTTAAGAGCACTGAATAAGGGTCTTCGGAGTCGTAAGTTTCGCGAGGAATGCCGAGTAGATCGCATCTGGCGCAGGGGCCCATGGCGCCATGATCCCGGTTTGGACACCCTTGCGTCGTGGACATCCGGTGATATTTCACGATCTTCGTCGTCGTCGTCTTCTTCTTCTCTTTCTTCTTCTTCCCCTCCTTGACTTGGCTGGCCAACCTCTTTGGGAGGGACAAACAAATCATCAGGTCTGCATTACACGCTCCTTAGACCTGGTAGTCCTGAAATATTGTATTTTGGCACGAGGGGGAGATCTCGGACTCTAGTCAACCTCTCATCCGCTCCTTCAGGCATCACTGGACTCTTGTCGCCCTAGGAGTCCGCAGACAGTCGCCAAATAATTAACCTCTCTTACCTGCCGAAAACTGCCGTCTCGATGACGGTATGAGATAGAAAACCGTCGCCTAGTTCCTCTTTCCTACAAATACGACATTCTTTTTCTCACAGTCTAACTCCAGCATAACGCGAAAGAATCATACCTATACCTACATCTGCATGATTTTTACCTGGTTAGATACCAACAACTTGAGAAAGTTCAAACAAGGAGCGACGATGATCTTACGGAGTTTTAAAACCCGCGAATGAACGGGGCGCGGATGTATGTTATAGACATATTCGAGGCTTGAATGAGTGATGGATTCTCGTCGCATATCCGATATATGAACGAACCCGCGTTGACACTGCAGATGCTGTCGGATCCACTAATCACCATTGGTTTTAGATTATTCTGAAATAATGATGCTTTCTATGGTGCCGCGGCTCGCGCGGGGTAGCTCCGCGTAGAGTATAGTAGTGTAGACTGGTGATAAATCGGTTTTGGTTTCGTCGATGACGTAACGCGGCGACAGGACATAGACAAAGGCGTCTCCAGGTGTGACTGTGACATCTCTGGAACGTCCTGTTCCCCCGTTAGGGTCCATTTTGGGTCATGGCATCTCGGATCGTAGTCTTTGACCGAGTCTCGCGGGGCCGAAATATTTATGCCGAGGCCGCCTCCGTAGTTACGCCATGCGGTGGACCGCCACATAGCACAGCATCGCGTCGGGCATCAATGAAACAGTCGCGTGAATGAACGGACGGAGTTTAAAAATTCCGATCTCACGGTTCTTTTGGGTGAATTAGACCCGGAATTTTGACACTGGGACCCAGTTTATTTTTATCGTGAAAATTTCTACCAGAATCGCAGAATTCCCCGCATTTAAGGCGGTTATTAGTCAGTCAGTCAGTCCCATCTCGTATGCGCGAAGGCCCCGTCCGATCCTCGCGTTTCTATACACTCATAGCTTGTATATATTCCCGCGCTGGTGTCAAGCGTGAGAAAATATCTCATAGTCATTTATCCACAGATATTCGATCGGACAACGCGAGGTAAGAGGCTGATTATCCACGTAATGGAGCCGAACCAACGACGCCTCGAAAAACGGACCTCGATCGGTGTTCCATTAGCTTGTATCCAGTCGGGAGTAATTGCTCTTCGATTAGGTCGAAATATCACTTCTCGCGCGCTGACTGCATTAGAGTTTATTCCATCCCGACTCTCGGTCTAAGCTTTAATAGGCAAGATATGCCAGTCTAATCGTATACACACCATCCTCACATACCTGAAGCAAATACCGACGATCAAATTGTAGATACACACACATAGGTATATTCGGTATGTCGTTTTATTTTCAAGGATCAGTTCTAACCCGAGCGAATGTTTACTCACACATTTTAAGCCCACTAAGTAGACCGGGATTTACCCCGAAGACTAAATAAGAGCCTGTAATCGATACGTTTGCAAAGATATTAGCGGTTAATGAGGAAGAGGTTTGTTGGGTCGGGGTCTAATCCTGGTATTCTGGTCTGACTAATCAGCAGCCCGCCCCCAGTCACTCCGCGCTTAAACGCTCTTTTGTTTTTCCCTTGTCAAGCTCGTCTTCGGGATAAATGCTCCGGTCGAAAGAAGAGACAACGGCTTACCTGCGGACTGTTATGGGCGTGGGAGAGGCGTCTAGTCGCCTCATCCGCCTCTAGAGTTTGGACAAGATCTTTGGCAAAGAACCAAGGGAGAAATAACACCGTCTTATTTCGTCGAAACTTTTACTTCAGCTAATTGCAACTAACGAGATGAGGAAAGCCTCACGCGGAAAAGCAATTTGTCCAAAACTTAGCGCGATGTTAGAATCAGAAATCCTCAATTAACGAACTTTTCGAGATTATTCTGTTTCGGTTTCCTGTCTTATGTGACGGTCTTTGCAGCCTAGTACCAAACGATATGAAGCTCGTGTACATGCATGACATTTCCGGCCTTACAAAACTTGGGCAAAGATTTACGAGTTCGAAGAGAGATTTGATCCTCGGAACTCAATCAATGTGAAAAACTTTAAGTGATTTTCTTCACGCGTATATTTACTCCGAGTCCAACCTCACCCTAAACGATGTAGTATGAAAGAGGAGGGGTAGGGGGTCACGAACCGTGGAACATAACTTTTCGTCGAGTTACCGGATGATTGCTCGTATAATTTAATTTAAGTTACGAGCGTCGATAGTGTGACATTGATAGCGGGTACCAGCAGCCACAAATCAATTAGAGTGTAGAGAGAAAGAAAGAAAGAGAGAGGGAGAGAGCGAGAGAGATGCAGGGCTGGCTGGTTCTTTTAAGGCGATATCACCTATAGCGATAACTGTGTCGGTGTAGCGTGCTGTAAACATCTTTACTGCCCGATAACTATATACTACTACATCGTACCAGCCATCCCTATTCACGTGCCATCTTATCTCGGTACCATTTTGTACCATAGATTATTTTAATTATTGGTTCATTCTCGTTATTGGACTGTATCGGACTCTATATTCGACTAACAACCCTCTCGACTATTATTCTGTCTTGGTTGGTCCATTGAAATTTCAAATAAGTGATCACTGATCAACCGAACCGATAAAATTTTTCTTCATTTTTTAAGAAACGTACGTATATTATGAGAGATTATTAACCTTGTTGATATCAATTTCATCACTGCATGGACTTTCTCGCAGGATATTAACTATAGGAAGGAACCATCTCGTGGACTCGAGATGTAACGGGGCATTCCAGCACAGCGTGAGGTCCGTTTGTTTCATTCTTTGGATCGTGGTCCTCGAGGCCTTAACTCCTAGACGACGGCTCGCCCCGTCCCGTTGCAGGACCCCTGCAACGACCCCCGCCGGAGTTTAGTGTTTGTTTTACCTTGACAGCCGGAGCAGCTGGATACCGACAAGTGCGTGTTAATAAAACGAAGACTAAGACGACGGTGCGCGACGAGACGCAATGCAATGCAATGCAATTCAATGCAATGCGACGACGTAATTTTCGAACCGTTCAATTATAATTTTTTTTTTTTTTTTTCCATCGCATTAGATTATCGGTTACTCGACGTGGACGTACGTATAAAAGTAGGTTCCCCTAGGGGATGGGAACTTTTCAACTTTTGGTTCCCGTACCGGGATAAAACCGCGTAAAAAACGGTCTCGTGTGTATCCTGGAGTAGGGAAGGACGTCCCATGGCGACGACGACGACAACGACGAAGTTCTCGGCTGGGCAAAGACCCGCGCAATGCATCACCCACGTGCGGTTGTGCGCCCGGTGTGCGCCTCGGTATTAGTCACAGTGAAGAGGGGCCCAGATACGAACCAACTGCCGGGCCCAATTGAGTCTTTGCCATAAAATAAGCCGTAAAGGGTTGCTGCCGGCGGGTCAGGAGGGATTCCCCTCCGCGCGCGGACATTCAAATTTATGATAATGCTTCCCGGTCTGGCACGAGGTTATCAATATTATTATTATCATAAAGAACAGAGATTTCATAAACGGAGGGAATCCAATAAATAATACGCGCCGTAGTATATAGCATAGAGTCCCGCAGGACAACGGTGTAGTTTCTGGAGGAAACGGACGACTCGGAGGAAGAGAGAGAAAAAAAGAAAAGAAACTGACAAAAAATGAAGAATAAAAAATAAAAAAAAAAATAAAAAAAAAATACGTACCGGCGACAATTTACGGGCCATTCCATGAGTTTAATCCACTCATGCATCATACCAGAAGCTATCAATTTATACGGAGTAAAACATATTTTATGAATGCTCGAACAAGCGTGTAAGCGAGAAACTCTCGTTTGCACTTGAAACATATTTACAAAACGTCTACCTATTATATAGACCACCACTTTGACCACGCGAAATCAACCGTCTCAACACCTGTTGCAATATCATATCTAGCTAAGAACACCACCCATAAAAAAATCACATTTAATTATACGATTTATAATCGATTTAAACATTCGATTGGTTAAGAAAAAAAATTTTAATTGCAGCTAGAAATCACGAAAAAAATTCATTACTTAGTCATTTTATTAGAATTATATTGACCAATTTCGCATAACTTCGCGCGAGTTTAATGCGAAGCTGAAACGAATGCTGTCTAAAGTTTAATGCGAATATACAAAAGCCTGGATAAATAATTCAGCTGCGAAAGGCCAAGTGGTGATATTTGAGGCTTTATCATCGGTTGAATTGATTCAAGATTTCCGACTTTCGGTACACATTTGGAAGAATTGGTATTACAGCTTACGTGATTCGGATAAGAGCGTTTTTTTTTTTTTCTTTTAATTTTATTTCATTTTTTTATTTTTTATTTCTATTCGTTTTCTTCTCGTTCTGATCCCGCTCGAGATCGTGATGCATTAATGCACCGGCCGGCTGCATACAGTCTCATAATTCTCTCGAAATGAAATAAGGCCGTTGTTAAACATCCGAGTCTTGTAAAGTTCAGTTGCTGGCATCTGCAGCTCGCAGGTATAAGAACGATGCACATATACCTTTCGTACACCGGAATATCGGCTGTATAGTCGGTCATGACTTTATAGCCATAGCCATAGCAGAGTTTGAAGCAGACCCGATGAGTATCTCATGGTCTCTCTTCATCCTGTCGAAATCTATCTACCCGTCTTTTATTTTCTTTGTTTTAGAATATTGTTGCGCGCGGCGGACTTTTGTTGCCCAATTTATAGTTGTTAAATATTTTAGTATCGGCAATATACGAATTCTACAGGCCCTACACCCGGGGTATACGGGCACGGTTGTTTTCGACGAGGGTGGCGAGCCTCGAGAGGAGAGGAAATACACACCGAAGCAAACCCGCGGTCTAATCTATAAAGGTACCGCAATTGATTTTAAGACCGTATAAAACAAAGGGATATATACTGGACTCACGCCATTTCTTAACCCTGGCCTTTAGCCGGCGCCTAACGTCCATAAAAACAAATAACACAGAAAAAAAAACTAGAAAAAAAGAAATGGAAAAAGAAATCAGAAGACCAGAGCCTCTGGCCTACTGCAGCATATCTAGTAGCTAGTAGCGCTGCGCAAAATCGCACGGGTGCGTGTCGTTGCCGACAGACCGAGAGCATCGCAAAAGGAACCATTCGAAGTAGAGTAACTTGAACGTGAAGAAAATAGAATAATTGGAAAAAAAAAGAATGGAGTAATAAGGAAATTCGATTTTTGCTTGAAAATAAGGAGAAGAGAAAATCAGTGATATTTCACATTGGCACAAAAACTAAAGCCTGAGGAATAGGGGTACAAGTATAGAACCAAGTATAAAAGAGAGACGCGATAACTCGGGGCCGCACAAATTGGACTTACACTACTTGCACCCTGTGAACAAGTTTCCTTCGGTCTTTGGTGCGGCGCCTGGAGTAGGATGCGCGGAAGGTGGAGTAGTCGTCCTGGTCAGGAATGAAAGAAGTATATTAGAATACAATGCCCTATGGGGGTACCGGATCGCATTGTGTAGGATTGTCGCAAATCGTGGCTTTCCATTTGTCCTTCTCCGTTTATTACGAGTATTATTGAAATAAAAGCACTTTAGCTTCTACTACGTAATCGTTACACCGTAGAAAGGTATATCTAGGTATACACAGAGTAATCGAGGAGCGAGATTCCTGCAGCGACAAAAATCTACGAGTTAAACTGAAATTGTCATTTTTCATTTTATTTTTTTTTCATTTCCTTATTTTCTTCAAATAGCACAGTATCACTGCAGGCTAAGATCTCTGCCGCGTGTTACTTCTCATTATTTATGGGCGTGATCCTTTCCAACATTAATTTATATCCAAATATCTAATAGCTGCTGTGCCGACCCACAGAAGCAGCCGGTGATGTATAACCCGGCTTTGTCATATCTTTGCTTGATTTAAGATCGTAAGAAATTTTGTCTAGTTACGCCGAAGATATTCCGGATAAACCGAGAGAAGAATTTTTCGAGTTCCACCCGCGCCAGACCAGCGCATAGGCGTTACGGGGTGTAACATGAGACTCTAATGTCTTCATCTTATTTTACGCATTTACCATGTATAAATGATAATTGTTCGTTACGCTTAAGGTTCCATCCATTTGTTCACTGATTTATTTACTCATTACCCGATTCAAACGTGAGACAATAAATATTCTCGGAGGGATCCCGCGAATTTTAACGAAGAATTAGGATCTTAATTTATTCTCTTAATCACCCTTTGTCCTTAATCCGCTATTCTACGCAAGAAGACTACCTTGCCGAATCAAATCTTCAGACTCGAACACGAGCTAAAAACCATGTGGCGGATGTTACCTCCCAAGAAATACGGAAAGTAAAAAAAGTTGAGCGACGTAAACGAGGCCTAAGTTATCCCAATCAGTTCAGTAATCATGCGAGCCAAATCGACGAGAAAGATAATACGTAAAGAATACTAATGACGAAACGGGTCAGAATTTTGTTTCGCGCTTTTCGTATACCAATAAAAAATGAATGAAAATGCGAGAGCCTGCAGATTCTAAAGATCGTCAATATTTCCATCCGAATATCAGAGATATCAGTGAATAATTAAAATTCGAAAGAAATTTCGAGTGAAGTATAATAAAATCGTGACGTGAGGTTCCCACGGCTCCAATGCCTCGGTTCTCTTGTCAATCCCTGCTCACAAATTAGCAACTTTTGCCCATTAGTCGCTCGCAGTAGAATTCAGACTCTGTAAGTTTTTCCGATAATCCATGGGTCGATTGATGTTTGACCTCGTTAGCGACAAGCGTACCTACCCACCTATATCTGCATTTATCTATACGGACAAAGTTAAGCTCTCGTTAATTCGCTAATTCCATACCATAGTCAGATACTGGCATATATAAATCTTCAGAAGAAATGGAAAATGTGATTCGGAGTATTCTTACGATATCTTTGAACGAATAAAATAATTCGCGAATAATGATAATTGCGATTATATTAATAATTGACAGCTAATCGTAAGATAATGAATTGATGAACTGTTCAGGTATATATATATATATACACACATATATAAAATATGTGTAGAATAAGACTCGATCTTTGCTTGATGTGAATGAAAAAAAAAAAAGAAAATAATAGAAATAAACACGTACAACGTAATAGTCTCATTTTTAATATATAATATGAATTCATAATGGTAGTTGGTAGTAGACAATAATGATAATAATAATAATAATAATAATAATAATAATAATAATAATAATAATAATATAGTAATATTGATATTAATAATAATAGATATATTTTATCTATATTCACATTCAGAACTATTTACAAGTAATTAATTTACAATAATTAAATTCATATTTAAGGATAACCAAATATATAGAAACTATATATATATATATATATAAGTGTATATATCTGCATTCTATATTATCATAGTATATTATATTCACAACAAATAGCTTTTGCGGGGGTCAAGGGTTTTCCAGGTGGTACGGGATGAGGGCGAAGGACGAGGTACGGGGTAGGGAGTGGGAGTGGGGGGGTTGGTTGAGAAAGGAGAGTGTAGGTATAGTGGACCACCGCAGTGAGAGAAAGAGAGGAGAGAAAGGAAGAGAAGCCCTGGCTGAAGTGACCCTCGGGTCGGACTTCTTCGTGCTTCAGATATATATATATATATATATACACATGTTTATGTATAGCGTCCCCCTCCCTTCTACCCTCTCTTCAATTCTCTTTTCTTCCTTTTCTCCAGCTTTCTCCTCTCTTGTATCTCGCCCTATCCCCTAACTCTCCGAATATTTACAAAACGTATAAACTATTATTCACCTATATATATTTATAGAGGTATAATATTCATACGTTATAGAAATAATTATTATTTCTTTCAACCTTGTTGTTTTAATCAACGAATGCACAAGCACCGACCGACGATTTGCCAGAGTATACCGATAGTTTTTCTTTTTCTTTTTTTTTTTTTTTTCATTATTTTTCTTTTTTCTCTTCTTTTTTACTTTTTTATTTTGTTATCATTACATCTTCCATTATCACAGATATAAATAAATGTATTTTTACAAAACAATGTACAATTTTTTTTTCATCTTTTTTTCTTTTTTTTCCTTTGTCTTTTGCTGTTCTCGTCCATCTTCAAATTTTTCAACTTCTTTTCCTGATTTTTTTTTCTGTTTGGTGCTTTTCTTTTCATTTTCTCTCTTTTCTTTTCTTCTTTTTTGTTTTTTTTCTTTTTTTTTCAATTATTATTTTAGTTGCAGGTATTATTTGTTATTAAATAGCCAAAGTACAAAATTTAATGATTTTGAAATCGGGGAATCACGACTCTGTATCTCAAGATTCGTATTTTAAGATTTTGTCACTGTTACAAAATGGGTCGACAAATGACGAAGATTTTCACAATTTATTAGGTATTTTATAAAAAAATATTGACAATCGGTCACCATGCGATCCTCATGCCTTCGTACCAGAGAGCGCTAGTAGTAATAATAATAATAATAATAATAATAATAATGATAATAATAATATACATATATAATTCTTTAATTTCTGTTAGTATATTATAATAATGCTATATTATTTAATTAAATATACAAAATTTTCATACAGCTCTCCCTAAACCTTTCGATTCCCATCCATATGTTTTTATTTATTTATTAATTTGTTTATTTATTTATTTATTTATTTATTTTATTTCCTTATTAGGATTATTTTTCATTAATTTTTTAATTTTATTATTTTTCTCTCAATCACCCTACGTTGAATAATTATTGTTGCAGTTATAATATATATGTTGTATACAATATAACATAGGTATAGGTTTATCTTATTCGAACAAAAAAAAAAAAATCAAAAAAAATCAAAAGAAAGAAAACTTTTTCTCGATGAGGAACAAAATGAAAATGATCATTACATAGGTACCTATATAATCAACGTGAGTATATTATCATTCATCATTACTCTCGCGAACGTACGACGGGGTACATATTATACTACTACGTATACGCATGCGTACGTAGATTTTGAAATTTTGTTATTTTATTTTATTTTTTATATTTTATACTTCTATGTATAATATATGAATGATATACTATATATTTATATGAATTTTCATTGTACATATATAAACGTCGTTGTCATCGCCGTCATCTTCGTCTTCGTCTGACCGTTATTATAACATATGTATATTAGGGTGATCCTTAATTCGGTCGTATTCGAATTTCAATGCTTACATGGGCCAGAACGTCTCCAATTATACATATACAAAAAACATTTGGTCGAAACCCGAGGTTCCTATCTCAATTCTCACCACTGCCACAAAGACTTTGAACTTTACCATTTAAATAACACAAGATTTTTAGTACTTCGGGGTTATTTCTTTACTTCTTATCGCATTATCGCTTCTCTGAATTTGAAACTCTGCACACTTTTTACCCACAGTCATAGGTATCCGTGTAAAATTTATAGATTTTTAAAAACAACATTTCATTTACCACAATATGGATAGATAAGAAAGTTTTTTTGGTGCGCTGTAGCTTCGAAAAATTATATCGTTTAAAATCTGTCGAATTTTCATGAAATACCTACTACCACAGGTCAGGAGTGTACTAAGTTTCAGATTTTTCGGAGCTATACTGCAACAGGATGAAAAAATATTAATTGCAAAATGTCAGAAATTGTGTTTTATTCGAATGGAAAAATCCGAAGGCTTTCGGGCGCGCGCTATTTAGAATCGAGATAGGAACCTGGGCCTTTCGATACATTTTTTGGTATATATTTGGAGACGTACTGGTCCATGGAAGCATTGTAAATTCGAAAATGATCAAATTAAGGATCACCCTAATACATATACCTATATATATATATATATATTTTTTATATTCATTTTTATTATTTACTTTCTATTTTCATGTATAATAAGTATATATTTATCCATATACGTTCAGACATATATGGATATAGCTTGTATACTCTTTGATAGGGTGGAGAGGGCGCCTAGTCAATGTACACTGTACGTGTACGGGATAGGTACAGCTTATAACCACTACGATCTATAATACGTTCAATATTGTAGTATATATCCATCGTTGCGATAATAATATTCAATAATAATAATAATGATAATAAATTCTACCAATAATAATGAAAAAAAAAAAAAAAAAGAAAAATAACTGAGAAGGAATAAAAAAAAAAAAAAAGAAAAAATAATAATAACCGTAGTGACAATCGTGAATTATATTTATTTATTTCTTTATATGTGTATATATATATATAGAGGTATATATATGTTTACATATATATACCTATATTTACTATTTATATGCCTATATCCTAACAGGTAGGTCGTGAAGGTAGAGGAGTCACGTAGAGAGGGTGGCACTCGAAAATACAAACGTCTACCTTGTGTGTACCTAACTCGGTGTGGTGTGGCCGTCTGGTTACGCTCCCATATATAACAAATTTTACATATATATATATACTGCAGTAGAACGTGAGAGAAAATGGAAAAGAGAAAGGAAAAAAAAAAAAAAAATACGAAAGAAGTTTAAAAAGTGCGAGGTTTTGGTTCGCGGGTTTAGACGGGTCGCAGCGTCTTCGACGGCCACTACGAGGGTCATGTGTAGGTATAAGGAAGGTCGGAGGTCAGCGAGGATACGAGGGTTTCGTTGGTTAGAGAGGGGAAAAATATATAAGCTGAGAAAAACTGGCTTGAAGAAGAGGAAAAAGGAGAAAAGAAAAAAAAAAAAGGTGGAGGCCACCCGACACGTACGCAGCGTAGTTAGGTTTTTAGTTTTTATTTTTTTCTTATTTTTATTTTATTTTATTTTATGCGCGTATTTGATGCGCTAATATTAATGCACTTTGCCCATAGATGCGCCAAGAAGAAATTGGTTTTTCATTTTTTTATTTATTTATTAATTTTTTTTTTTTTTTTTTTTTTTGCAGAATGGCTGGAAAACGTCCTGGAGAAAATTCTCTTTCTTTCTTTCGTTCGTTCGTTCTTTCTTTCTTTTATTCATTCGTTAGCGGTTGAATATTGTTGCATATAGAAGACTGCAGGCCTTGTCGCAATGCCTCAGCTACCGCGAAGTACTCTGAAATAAAAATTGGAAAATTGTTTGAAAGAGTGAAGTTGACCGTTATTTATCATGTAATATCGAATCCGTATATTATACCTATATACCATACGCGAGGCCGAGGTTACATAATTTGAAAACCCGTTCCATCGAACGAAAAAAAAAGATTAAAAAAAAAAAAAAATTAAAAGTAGAACTGGAGCTCTAATACTATCATTGGGTAATAAAATATCATTATTATTATTTTTTTCTCCCACTTATTTCAACGGCCATTGCCTAATGAAAAACGTTCTTCACTCTCAGGACGACGAAGAGCCAGATAACTGAGGTACGCCATACATCAAACTAGCTCCATTTATCGGATCAGATAATTGTCTAAACGATTCAGGAGTAATTGAAATCAAAATGGCCGTTACATATTGCAGTACTACTTCGCGACACCTGTTGCTCGTTGTGGAAAATTACTGAACTTAAATATCCAACGGTAAAGCTCGCGTTAGCTTAAGTCGAGCAAATCGCTAATCTAAAGTTATTCTATATTAAACCCTAGCGGTTTTTGCGCTAAAACACAGACGCAGCACTACGTTGCTTCTAGTACTTGAACTGAAATTTTTCCTTTTCGTATAGTGGAACTTTTCGCTGAACTCGTCCTATCGTAACACCTGTTGATCTTCATAACCGAACCGTATATTCTCCCTGGTTTGATCCCTCCGCGTTTGAGATCGGAATAAAAATCCTTATCTCCTTTACTTTTTGCACTTAAATCCAAAAGTTTAACCCCGTATTGTCTAGTCCAAATTCAGAAGCCGCTACTGCTGCAGCGGAAGGACCACACGCTCGGCACTCGGACTCTCCTCGAGGGTCGACTGCCCTAATGGCAATTAAATATCCTCACGCTAATTGGCAATTACCTCGGCATCGAGGATTACTTTTTTAAATCTCTCCGGCTAGCTGCCGTCCTCGGGTTTTGTCCTCAGGTCGCGATCGGGTATACCTTATACCTTATACCTTATACCTTATACCTACTACGGTCAGCGTGGCTGGTCGGTACCTATATACCTGTACGTTTATATGTATAGGTAATATCTGTATGTATACCAAGAGGCTGCGTGGGCTCAACTCTCAACACTCGCTACGGTCCAGTTTGGACCCGGGTGGCTGCAACGGACCCGAGAGAGGACTGGGACTGGGTCCGAGGTGACGACAGCGAAAACTAGTTTATTTGGGCCTCGACTATAAATTAGGATCAGATCGCCATGAGATAAGGGAAGCGAGCTAACACCCGGCCCTGCGACGTCCCCGACGCTTCTCAACGCTACCCGACGCGCGCTCTTCTCAGTGCTTTCCGCTGTTATTTCAAATACCTCACCCAACCCCCGACGCCTCTTTCCCTAGTCGTGCGAAATTCCACGGCGATGCACTCACGACGTATTCTAGCTATATAGAATCCAGGCGGGGATAAACTGCACAAAGACGATGTAGGGGATTCTCTATGCACTGTTTCGATTTCATTCGACTTTTAGTTGAGTCAAGATTTCCAAGTCTTTTGTATGGATGGAAAGAGTTTAGTCAAATTTCAAGTAGAAATTATAAGATGAATTTTTTTCGCTCGACAACCTCTGGGTAGCAGAAAGTTGAGTCGAAAAACATCTTGGAGAGAGCTGAACGCGAGAATTGTAGTCTACGCTTCTGTGGTGACTAGTGAGTTGAAATGAGACAGAGGTATGGGAGGGATTTCAGAGCGAGCGAGAAAAGGGTATACGGAGCGACGAAGCGGTGATTCCATTCACTGATTGAAATCTATGTCCATTTGTCACTGTCAAGAAGGTGGCGATAGTCGGTCTCCGCAGACTGCCCACGCGCTCTCTTCTCAATACTCGATACTGTTGTTATTTCGACGCAGACCCTGGCTAACGACCAATCGACCCACCGGATATTAATTCGTTATCGATTGTCCAGCACCTCAAGTTATACTCGGGCAAAGGATCTTTTCGTGCGACCAGAGCCTCGAGGACCAGGTAGGTATAACGTTTTAGCTTTTGTATTATTTTTCTCGTTTAAACTCTTGTCTCAAATTTTATCAACTAACGGTATATAAAAAGGTAGGAGAAAATAAATGGAAAAAAAAAGAACAGCCAAGACTATATCTGTCTTCTATAGTAGTAAGAAATACCAACCTCTTCGGACGCACCGACTCCCGTCTTTCCGTACCATCGAGAGTTTAGACTGGTGACACAAACCCGCTGCCCATGGATTGGGATCTGCACGAAAGAAAAGGAAATCGAATAATAAGAAAAATTGAATAAGAATTTTCGAACCCCTTTGTATGTAGGGTTGAAATAATTTCTGAAACTTACCCCTTGTAGAAGGGCTTGAAGGCGGTAGTGGTTCCTTCCGCGGGTGGAAGGCTGGCGGTAGTCTGTTGATGAATAAGTGAGTTTTGTGATATCGGAGAGAACTCCTTGTGAGGTGAGTGTTGAAGTCGAGGGCTGAAGCCGTTGCTAGCGGATCCGGAACTTGATGAGAGATAACCGCCGGCATGACTTCCGGGATAGTGAGCTCCAGAATTGTTATTATTGTTGTTGCCACCAGGGATGTATCCCCCAGGAGGGCCCTGGATCACTCCGTTGGGGGTAGACACTTTCATGTTGGGTGGTGTTTGGGGCGGCGTATCCGTCCCAACCTCTGGAAACCCCGCCGCAGCTGAAGAAGCGTTTGACGAAGACCCCGAAGAGTTTGGATTGTAGTGAAGCTGGCCACCAGAAGACGAGGAGAGGAAACCGCCATACCTTGTAGCAGCACTAGAGTACGGAGCCGTTGCCGCAGCTGATGGACTCATAGACGCCGAAGAGGGCAACGCAAATGATGTCAAACTTCCTCCACCGCTACCGAGCCAAGGTTGTTGGGAGTGATGATGACCCTGGGCGGCTGCAAGGTGTCCAGGATGTTGTTGTTGCCCGTAATGTTGTTGATGATGAAGGTACTGTTGATGATGAGGATGCGTTGGGGGTGGCGGGGTCTTGCATGCTGCCGTATCAGCAAGGGACCAAATCTTTGGCTTTGTAGCAGGAATTGGAACTCCACCACCGCTGCAGTCCGACTTTATACCTTCATCCTTCAGGTGATCGTCTCCCACATAGCCCTGATGATGGTGGTGATGAGGCTGCATAGAGTGGTGGAAAGGATGATCCCCTCTTCTTGGATCATCTTCTAGGTCCAGGTCGTCGTCGTCGTCGAGATCCTTGTCGTGTTGGAGATGCTCGGCCTTCACGTGTCTCATGGGTTCTGAAAGCGAATTTGAAAATCCGTTGCAAGTTACTGAAGCGGAAGATTCAAGTTGCGGCTTCAAGCCTCACATATTGTACGCTATAATGGGGCTTCTTGGCAGAAATTCTCCAGGCGAAAAAGCGAGACACACGGGATGCGCGTCATTTTGGGGTGCGGAGGTACGGGGGTGGGCGTTCAGGAGAGTGAAAGAGAGTCGTACGGTAGTTAAGCTGTAAGGGATGCTGTGAAAAAAGGGAGTCGCAAGGGAATAACAGGGTGAAACGGATAGAGGCGAGGAGCCAGTAGAGTGTGGCACCGTGGCAGTGGCAACGGAGCAAGGGAAACTGCGACCACTTTGGGGCGCGAGAGATTTCGAAGAGCTGTTTTGGCCCCTCGACACCCCTGCGAGTCTCGTCACCCCCAGCTTCCAGTCTCCCAGTCAGTCAGGGGTGAGAATTTCATTAAGAGGTTCGAACGAGTCGGCAGAGGGTTTAGTTGATGGGTCGTCAACCGATAATTCCCAGGAAGGGGCTCGTCGCAACTTTGCTTTCGGCTTGGCTTGTTGCCTCGCTGTTCCCCTGGCGCCCACCCTTTGGCTCACCCTCGATGCTCTTATAAAGGGAACCTTATGGCTCCGCTAAATAGATACTGCCACCAACCACCGCCGCCGTCCACAAGTGGCTCTTTAACTTCTGACCCTCTTTTATCCGTAGTTAACCGTATAATCTTCGCGCTATCCGATCTCAGCGATACAATCATTTCTACAATCACATCAAACGGGCTAATTTCTTTTCCGAATCGGCAAGCATTAAAATTCCAATCTTCACACATTGAGGCTAACGCGGATCTTGATTTATATTACATTTACGACTTGCCGGGACGATCCTCGTCAATATGGGTGTGGGCCACGTAATAGGACCCACGGCGAAGGGGTCACTGCCGTCAATCTTGCCGCAGGCGCCAATACGTCATCGGTCAACGGGGCTGCGTCTCTCTCCCGTCGCGCTAGGACCTCCGCTGTGGCGCGTCGCCGGGTTTCAGAATACGAGAATCGCCCATTATATTCGCGAACGCGGTGTGGCTCGATTTGGTGTTCGTTGATAAATTTATCAAAACATTTTTCGTTCACAGCTCTGTGATGTAACGTTCAACGCCAGCGAAGGGAATTACGGATTATAATTCTGTATAATCCTGATGTGAAATATACGATTGATATTATTTGAACGCGGTTTTTTTTTTTATCAACAATTACGTTTGCAGATAGGAATTTATTGGCTTGATCAAATTCCGTATTGACTTCGTATATCCACCGCGTATAGTCCGCTGTCCTTTTTACTCGGACTCATCCTCCGGCAATATTGCCAACTCGTGTGTGGGATAGGTAATATGTACATACTTGCACACATGCATACATACATACATCTAGGTATAAAATTTGTGAAGTGTAATATCATAGCTGTTAAAAACTCATCAAGCAACAGTCACCAATTAACGAATCTTAATTAGTTTACGATCACTGGGGCATGAAAAATTTCACGCCTTACTGCATCAGACCGTTATATAGTCATTTCTAATAAAACTAGCCAGGAGTTTTACCCCCGATTGGTAAACCGATTCTAAACTCTAACTCTTGACAAATAAACGCGTGGGTTGAGATTACAGTGATATTCTTTTCTCCACAAAATAGAGATTTGTTTCGTATAGTAAGTATAGTTGAAACACAGCGATGAATAATTCTGACGAAACGGAGGAGAAAAGTTCAGGGTCTAAGTGACAGCTATTTGTGAAAAGGTAAGAAAAAACAGGATCGACTATCTAATAAATTTGAAATTGCTCTGGTGCACGGAGCGTGAACAGGAAACTTGAAATTCAGGACTTTAGTCCGGGTCCTCGAAGATGGAGGGTCAGCTGAGAGGCAAGGGTTGAATAAAAAAACGTGAAACTTAAACTAGACGTAAAAAGTGTTTGAGAAAAACTCACCACCATCGTCGAGGGCTCGCCTAGCCTCATCGCCGACCCTGTCCCCCCGGCTGTCACCCGCAAGTTCGTCTTTCTCCTTGTTATCCTCGGAGTCTGATAGAACCGCATCGTCGTCGTCGTCCGTCTTGTTCTTAGGTTCCCACGTCATTTTGTTTTCCTTCTTTAGTCGTCTCCGGGCGTTTGCGAACCACGTCGATACCTGGGTGAGAGTCATCTTGGTGATAATGGCCAGCATGATTTTCTCTCCTTTGGTTGGATAGGGATTTTTCTTGTGCTCATTCAGCCACGCCTTTAACGTAGCCGTCGATTCCCTCGTCGCGTTTTTACGCCTCGCGGCCAAATCGTATCCTGCACCGTACCTGCAAATACACGACCACGTTGACCCAGGCTGATCCAGGCTAAACGAGATTCTGCAATCGAAATCTGCAAGTATAATTTCCTGCCTCTCCTCTCGCCTTGTTACATACACCTGCGCAAGTTGGGTATATAAACGGCGTGTCGAACGGCGTCGGATAGTAACCTTACGGTGACAACGCTATAAACCCATAGATTCCTCATCGTGACAAGATAAACTTTCACCTCAAACCGAATAAAATAAACAGGTTTTAGCCGCACGGTTAAAAACAGGTGTTGCCGCGACCGAATCTTCCTCAAACTCCCATCTCATCCCATCCCATCCCATTCCGTCCCGTCCCGTCCCGTCCCATCCCATCCCATTCTCTTCTTCTTCTTCTTCTTCTTCTTCTTCTTGGTTTCTCTTTCTTTTTAAACGCCCTATCTAATCTATCTATCTGCCTGTCTCTTTATCCATCAATTTATTTCTCATCTTGCCTCCGTACAGTCTCTACTTAATTTAATTCACCAAACACGGAGTAGTCACTACCTTCACCATAACCAGACAATATATATATATATATTTCCTAAAATAAATCGGCCGCTATAACGTTAACGGTATATAATTGTTACGTAATGGCTAAATCTGATCGAATAAATAACTTTGGCTCTCAATGCATATACATATAGCAGGTATATACATATGTATGATATATATATTGGTATGAAAATTCTTGAATAATTTTTTTGACGAATTTAATTTATATCTTGATCAAAAATCTTGGCACTGACACTTAATCGTTCGTTCTTCCGGCGATCTCCGCTTACATAATTCGTTCGTTTTATAAATCTACTAGCCGAATGAATATAGGCGAGACTTAATTCCGGACTTACGAGTCATGGCGCGAGCTGTTATTGCTTTTATTACCGAGTTTATATTGCCGAGTTTGAGAAGGCTGCGTGGTGCTTCATCTCTCCTTCTCGAAAAATATATTCACAACCATGAAGTAAGGCGACCCGAAGTGATCCCGTCTTTCGGGCTTTGATCCACTTTCGGCGATCAACAACCTTCTCACTTATTTAAACCGCCGATAAAGTTTCTCGTCATTCTGCGACGTCGATATTTCACTTTAGGTATCCAACGTGACGTGAAGTGAATACTTTCGTATTACATTACATCAAAGATGAGAAAATTTTTAGGAACAAAAAAGAAGTAGAAAAAAATTTTTAAATTAAAAAAAAAAAAATCAAAGTAAATAAAAATTGTGAAAGTTTCATGCAGCTGTATAACTGTACCGAGAAAAGCTTGTTTCATAACTGCAGCACAGTGATTATACACCGTTATGGAAATTAAGGGAAATAAACGAGTCCAGCGAGAAAGAGGAAAGTAAAATTGAGAACACTGTTATAAAATAAGTGAGGAAATAAAAAGGCTGTTTCACCCCCTATTAAAACGTAGTATAGACGAGGGAAAGGCGGCAGCATGAGCGGCGGTGCACATTGCGGTGCAGTGTCGGCGTCGTCGACGCGTTAGGCCGAGAGCCTTTCTCAGAGGCTCTGGTTTCTTCCAATAAAACCAGCACCCGGTTCCATCCACTCGCTCACTCCCCAAAAATTGAGAAGGTAAAAATAAAGGAGTAATAAAAAGAAGGAGTAAAAAAGCAAAAATACAGTCAATTGGCCGCCGCCATTATGGTTCAGTCCACATCCCGCAAAGAAACCACTGACGTAGAAGTGACATGGCCAAAGACCCGGTCCGTCACGGTATAGCGCCTTTCCTAGACTATAATACCTAAATCCAACGTTTTTTTTCTTTATTATTATTTATTTATCTTTCATCCCTTTTTAGGTCCATCGCGAAATTTCGCAAAATGTGAAAGAATCCTACCAAATAATCTAAACCTACATACGTAAATTTTATTCGCCATTTTGGTACTCGAGGACGGACGTATAGTCGGATGGGCTCCGGATATACTAATAACGATACGGAAATACGGTGTGTTTGATATGCCATACCGCCCTATATCTATATACGACGTGAAGCATGAGCGGTGGGCTGCTATATATGGTCGTAATACTAGGAGACTAGGAGCTCTTGAGCGACTCATTACGGGCTTTGCATATGGCGGCGTCAACCTGGAAAGGTTAACCAATATTGGCAGAGCGCCCGTAATTACGTCCCCGCGGAGGCTTCAATAGTTACGCTTCAACCCGCCCTTCCATCTCTTCGTACCTTCACCCCCGTAGGTCGTAGCACCATGGTATCCGTACCGATGTGCAAACATATCCCCAGCTTTGCTTCACGTTTATGGTATATACCTACATATACCCACTCTGACTATCCATTCCCGCGCACGTGTGCGTGTGCGTACGCGTGTGCGTGGGTGGGTTAGGGCTGATACCCCAGAGAGTCTACAGTCTAGGCTTTAGCTACGAGATACAGACATAGGTACCAGTAATATATATGTATGAGGGCGTGTACACCTAGGCGAGAGGGTTTGTAACCCGTTAATATATGCCGGGTACGTGTATTGCGCCCATCCATCCATCCGTCCATCTATCTATCCTTGGAGGCATGGAATAGCTGCAGCACGTTGCTCGCTTCACCGCGTTAATGAAGTGGATAATTATTACGCCGGTAGGTAGTAGTAGTACAACAACGCGAGCTTATCCGCGTAACTGGCTATGAAGCAAGTGCAGTGTACAGGATGGGCTTGAAACACCTGCTTCTGAATGAGGTGGATAAGAATTGAGAGGCTGGATAATGCAGAGAGAAGGAGACCGTTGCGGTAAGCGAGTATAGAGACTAGTATACTACACCCAGTGAAAAAGGTTTATTTATAAGCCAAGGAAAGTGTATTAAAGAGGGAAACGCGAAGTTATGAGGGTATTTTTCGGAGATTTGATTCAGTGTCTATGGCCATATATATTCCCATATGTGGCGACGAGGGGCGCGAGAGAAGGGAATAGATGGCGTTCGTTGTGGCGGTGGTAGTGGAAAGTGAAAGGGCGAGGGTGGCATTATGGACGGATCGTGAGGGAGGGTCTCTAGCGCCAAAGGCTGCTAGGGTTGGGGGTTGCAGGGTACACCGGGAAACCTAGAGTAGAGAGACGTGCCGGTCGCGAGGGGTGCGAACGAGCTTTATTCAATGCTCGGAGAAACTTCTATACGTATGTTACTCTATACATATGAGTGTATACGTACGCGTAACACCGGCCCAGAGGCCAGCGTTGCCGCCGCCCCTACAGTCTACCAAATGTATAAAGTGTATCAAGTGGACCTACCAAGTAGATACACTCATACCTACTCGTCCATACGCACCCCAATAGCCTTTATCAATTCTATTAACGTCTCCTTAATCCATCTAGCCATTATGCATACAGTAGCTCGGTGCTCCAATATCTCGGTACACGTACAGAAATCTAAAGCTTTTCGTTAATTTGAAAATTGAAAAATCCGTGTACGTGTTCGGGTATTCGGATCTGAGCTTTTAGTTGAAGCAATTTTAACGAAGGGTTAAAGCCGTGAAAAAGTAAGAGGCGAAAAGTGAATAAGGCTGAATTGTCCCTACCCGAGGGTGAGAAAAGTCGGTGAACCTTGCAGCTAAAGACAATGTGGATTGAAGCGATGGAAAGCGATGGCTTTGTACATCAATGACTGAAATTGTACAAACGTGGGGGATCCGAGGAGGCTCACCGCCGCGGAGTGAGAAGCGGTGGATGAAGAGGAAGAGGAAGAGGAAGAGGAAGAGGAAGAAGAGGACGGTAGTATTATTAAGCAAGTAAATTAATAGTGGCTCGTAAAGGCTCAGTCGGTGGCGACGGTGGCACTGGGGTTGGCAGAGAGACCTTTCGGAGGGTGGATTCCATAATAAACAATGCCTACCGCACTGCACGTTTGGGCGTATACACGAGGGCCTACATATATAGTCACCGTTATGTATACCTATGTATATAAAGCGTATACAGTGTGAGGCGTAGGAGGTTGGCACACCAGGGTTGCTAACCAAAGCAAGTAAAGCACCTGTGAGAGCTAGTAGAGCTCGGTGGGTGCTCGAGGGGACGTAGGGACGACGGGATGGAAGACTCGGGGGAGGCCAGGCAAACCCCCGGGTGAAACCCAATCGATAAACTCCAACTTCTCTATATAGGACTGGCACCAGTGCCAGCCACCGATACCCTAGTACGTCGGGTTCCGTGCAGAGAGTCTCTATGGCCGGGGCGAACCGGTGAATAACCGCCATTATTGTACACCCACTCAACGTTCAACCGCCTACAGCCATTTTGTTTTTCGTTTGTCCTCTCGTCCACTTTGTGTCCGATTATCACCCCCGTGCATATTTCCTTTAACCGGTAACCCAGATTCAGAATTTCGCGTTTATTGGTGGAAGAATGAAAAAGATTAACCCGTTGCTGTTGCTAGATGCTGATGATGATGATGCGATCGTATTCTTATCACTGAACGAGGATAATATAATTTAACGATCCTTAGCACGTCATACATTTGTTACACATTTCATTTAGCAATAAACCTGTTTGTCGGAAATATTTTAATTACCGATGACATGCTACAGTTTTAACAACCTTTTAACGAACGAAGATCTCCGACCCCGCGATTTATTACGGTATGACAAAAAATTGTTTTCTTATACCAGACTACACTGTCAACGCTGGTTATACGATTGGGAACCTGTTACTTATGTAATAGATATACCACGAGTTTACCACGAGTTATGCGCGTTTCATTTCAGCCTAACTAAAAAGAAGTGGTTCAAAAGTATAAACCTGCACTCTTCAAACTCGGGATACACCATACGCCCATCTAACTCTACGCTATATCCTGGAATCAAGTATTTGACAAACTGTGGGACTTTGAGGAGGATGAAAACAAGATTAATCCCGATGAAGATCATTTATAGTCGAATAATTTTAGACGATTGATTAATTCGAATGTAGGTTTAATTTACGTCTACGAATTTACGGACTTACGGAATGGACATATCCATCTGCTAATCCACTTCCTAATTAATTATCCCCGAGTAATTTATATATTTACCTATCTTTGGAAAAAACCTTCATTATATCGCGTCTGACTGATTGTCACGTAACGCGTAAGTTCGACAAATTAGGAATTCCCTAAACCGGTTTATGTTTGTCTGAAAGGGTTTTTCGTCGGTAAGTGTTCACGATTCGAAGAAATCCCTATTGGGTACCCTGGAATAGCAGCGAGCCAGTTCACTGCGGTGAGAATACCTACTTTGCGGCGTCGTCGACACGGGTTTTTGTTAAATACTCTGAACGTATACCGGGACACGGAATAGCTTTCCAAAAAGTGGCTAAGTTTAACCCCGACTTACCAATGACTAATGAGCCTTCTCTCGCCTCGTCTCTCCGCGTAAATCCACGCCCTACGTCCCTACGAGAATATAAGGTTCGCCGTATCTTTTGGTCTTCGGCGTCAAAAGCGAGGACAACACACTTATGCCTTTCGGCAGCTGTAACACGCTGCGAAGATTACGCCCGGGTCTTATCTCATCCACTAAAATTTATCTCATAATTTCTTAGAGCTATATAGATCGATCGAGCGTAATTACTCCGCTCTATATAACAAATCGTTTAACTTTCTCTCGAAAAATATACTACACAACTACGATCTGGTAAGATCGCGTCGACCTGCAACGCGTCAGTACCTTAATTACGGGTTTAGTAGATCGATATCAAGCGAGAGATTGGCATCGACGCGAGGACTAATTACAACGTTAATTAATAGACGACGTCTAATTGAATTTATTTATTTTTCAAAGCTGTATCAGATAGGTAGATGTGCTATTTATCGGACGGAAGGATTCAGTCCCGCGTGTACGTAGATATAAAGATGTATAAAACCACTGCCAAACGAATGGTGGGTCTCGAAATTTCCAAAATAAATCCTGAATCAGGCCGTGGTAATACCTAGTCGGATGTAAAATTGTGTAAATTCCCCCCGGGGCAGAAGAGGGAATATTTTTTCCGTCCAACCCCGTCCGCGTGAATATTAATTAAGGGAATAAATATGCGTAATGTGCGTACCCGTAAGCGGCCAGGGTGGGATCGTAGGGATAGTAGCCTGTGGCCGCGGGTTGGAGAGCTGCGGTACCCCAGGCGGTGCCCATGTCCGCCGTCATTCCCATCCCCGTGGCGTCCTTCAGTCCGTAGGGGTTACCCTGAAACACATTCAAATATTCATTTTCATTAGACCGCTGGACCGTAGGTAGGTAGGTATATTACGACTAGAGTGTCGAGACTCGAGACACCAGGAAGCATAGAATTGTAAAATTTTATTTCGTCTAGAGATTTATCTAATTTACGCGCTTCAACATGTTCCTCGTTTTTTCTCATTTTTAATTACATGATAAGTTCGACGATAATGAAGAGCAATAAATGTGTAAAATATTTCATGAGCGCTTAGGCGAAGAGAAAGCAGATAGAAAAGGTGCGCGAAGGAAAGGAGAGATTTAAGAAATGCGATGAAAAAAGTAACGAGGAGTGAAAAAAGAAGTTGAGCGATTCGATTCGTTCGAAGATTGATTCGAACGCTTCCGAAGCAAAACGTTCGAGTCATGTAAGACACGGTTAGGTTATCTCCAGCGATTGGCAATATCGTCTGGAAGAGTTGGAGCTTAAGGTTCGTTCACGAGATTAGGTTCGTACAGTATATAATATACAAAGAACCCCCAGAGCCGTAAATCGGTTGGATTTATGGTACCTACGCAAAATCTGGAAGAGACTGCATGAACAGACTTTAAAATAAAAGTGGAATTTGGATAGGTGGTATAGGTATATAATAATATCTGCGGAAGAGGCTGAACAAGCACAACTTTGCATGGACCGCGTTGTGATCATTTTTTTCCCTCTCCTTTTCGTCATCTTAACTTTAATCCACCGTTTTTTTTTGCTCCCAAGCGAATCTCCCTTTCGCGTAGCACTACCGCCGCGGCCATACAGCCGCAGCACCCGTAGGTGTAAAAGAAGTCCGTAGGATTAGATCCCGGGATAAAGGAATCAAATTTCATAAATATAACAACCGTAAAAGCTCAACGCTGCAGCGCCTTTAGAGTCGATTCGCGTTCACACTCTCAACACCGCCGCATTAGAATTGGGCATAAGTTGGGCATTAGCTGGGCATTAGAGACTGCTAATGGTAGCACAATAGGTTATTATTAGGAAAGGGAGGACAGGCTTAGGTCAGAGTGCTGGCGCCAAGCAGCGTCGTGTTACAGAGCGCGACGAACGAGAGGCGAGACAGCGTCGTCGACGTAGAGTTTTAAAAAATTCTTAAATCCTATTTACTCCTCATCGTAGGATAAATTCGGCGATTCATTTCCTTGAAAATAAAATTGCTGCGTTTTTTTTCTTTTTTTTTTTTTCTTGTCAGGAGACTTTTTACACCTGGTATAAATCCGCAGTCTTTCTAATCATCAATTTACTTATCCATACGTATTTAGAAGCCTAGGTATGTACAACGACGTAGATTTTTTTTTTTTTTTTTTTTCCCAAAGACCCGATGCTGCAAGCATATAGGCGCCTTTAATGGTAAGCTGCGGGTGGTCGCCGCGGTTCACCACGTCTGAGCCACTCCTCACAACGCGACTTCGTCGTAGTCGTCCATTCGAAACAATAATAAGTCAATAAGCATGCGCGGTTCTGAAGAGGGCATAAAACGGATTATGGTCTCTCAACCCCTTTTCCCATTTCGACGCCGTACCTCGTATTGCATTTGATATGTAGAAGGTATAACCGATTGAAAATAGTGATCAGGGTATGATTGACCCCTTGAAACAGTGCCCGAAACTTTATCCATGTAATACAGGTGCCAGGTTCCGAATCAACTTCTCATACTCGAAGTAAGAGGCGATATTCGAACTCCAAAATAACGCAGACACGCAATTAAAGACCGAAAAAAAAAGAAAAAAAAAATGGGTATTGAATTTGAAAAAAACTCGTAACGGAAGTTTGGCCCATACTTCTTGAAGCCCAGGGCTGTTCGACCAAATATGACTAAATCTGGAAATCAAATGGCTAAGGAGCGGAGGAACTGTGACATTTCATGTCTATGCAAATCTCGATAACTGTCGCATCAAATTTGATAAAATTCACTGCAGAATTGCGTTTGGCTATAAGTTTCGTTGCCCATTAGCGATTCTGATCACACGAGACTTTTTACTCCTCTGCCTGCATAGGTCGCTCCTTTACGATTTGTTAATAAAAAATATGCATGTCTGAGCCTAGATTCAGGCTCACATATAAAAAAAAAAAAAAAAAGAATCACGCTGCTTTTGGGAAGCCAGTGTTTCATATTGACTGTTATTCCGAATAACAGGGTGAATTTTTCGGTACGTTATATAGGACGAGAACGTTTCACGGGGGTAACTTGCTGCGTTAGAGTCGGTGTAATCGAATTACCGTTGGTGAAGCCGTATTCCATATAGGTTCTCCGGTCCGATCGTACCTTGGTTTGAACAGAACCAGTAGATGTCGCCAGGTTTAGCCGCACTGTTCCTTCCTGGCCATTCTGGACCCTTACCAACCCGTCAGACCGAATGGTATTATATTATTTTTTAAACTCTGGACCACCAAGATCGTCGCGCGTACTCTTATTGCGCTTGTTCTCGCTCTCGGTTCGTTTCATTCAATGCTAATGCTAATCCGATTCTTATTATACTATAATGCCCATCATTGGTGCAGCCCGTGGCGCATCGATGCGATTATGTGGGGGTGAATTTTTTATGAAACAATCAGTGTAAACCAAAAAAGGATCAATTTCGGTTTTTCTTTTCTCTAAAAAATTCTTAGACTTTCAATTAAATTCGATGCAGAAGCTTGACGAATTTTCTTACCATTTATTTTTGTTTTCTCTTTATTCCTATTTTTACTGAAATTTAGAAACGAGACGAAAATAATGACTGAATCGATAATTCCCACCATTAATATAACCGTTTCAATTGGACTAATATTCGCTAACTGAAACAAGCATTTGTCGTTTTAATATTCTCTGTAACTAGCGATTTTACCGATTTATTGCTAATCACGTGCGTATTTGTTTTTATATACATATATGTGTACACTAAGCTGTACACATAATACGTATACATATATGTAGACAGTAAGAAAGTTTATCCAAACAGAAAGTTTCGCGAAAAGTTGTAAAAGCTGTATGTCTATACTGTTTGTACTACGAGGAGAACTGTCAATATATATACTTCGCGGCTCTGATATACGTACAGTTATATTAATACATACATATATGTATACACAGGTATATGTAATAAACCAGTGAATAGAATTGATATTAGTTGTGCGGTAGAAGATTTCTTCTCGGCGATCGTCGCGAAGGAGCAACTATATGGCCGGCGCCAAAAAACATTAAATGAATCTTATAGGGCCGCAACGTGCGGCTCGCATCCGTTTCGCGAATAAAGATACAGCTACTTCCCGCGACTTGGTCCACGGGTATAATATTATAGGTTCCCGTATATCTGCAGTATACACCTAGCTATGTATGTATACATATGTATTATAGTGGCTCGAGTTTTGTACGAGGAGAAAAAAGCCCTCTCGTCGTTTATACATACGTAGAATCGATATATACCTTTGCAGGAACGACGCGACGCCGACTACTACAGCTATACCCCCGCACCGCACCGCACCGCATCGCATCGCGTCGAACGAACCGACTTACAGACGCGTTTTTCTATCCCAACTGCGGACAGACGGATAAATAAAACGATTCTGATTCGAAGGAAGAGATCACTAAAGATCGGGAATCAATTAGGTGCGTAAGCCTCTCCGCTTGAGACTGATAGAAAAAAAAAAAATGAAATAAACAACAAAAAAAAGTAACAAAAATTAGAAAAATTCATATCGTTTTTGGTATTATGTACAGCTCTTCAACCACACGGCGATAATCACAGTTAATTCTTCTATCTATGCATACGTTTTCATAAAATTTATAATAATCAATTTGGGTGATAATAAAAATAATTGCCAGTTATCTCAAACTTTGTTTCTTATTCATTTTCGTTTTTGTCAATCGGTAATAATTATCGATTCTATACGCGTGTCTTGAGTCGATAGAGTACGGACGTGTACTTCTCATTTTATGAAAAAGTTATTCCCATAAAGTGCGGCGCAACGTTTACGTGGGTATATATACTGCAGTATCGAAGACGTACGTACGACAGGTATCTCACAGACGGTATAGACACACCGTATATCTCTAATCAAGATATAGTTTCTAATAATTATATCCGCTATAATACGCCTTAAGGCGCACGTCGAGTCGCGCTTCAGCCATAAAAATGATTCCATTGCTTGCATTATCTTCAAGCTTTTCCGCTTCAGTTCCATTATTTCCTATCCTAAGAATCCAACGATGCCTGCACGTAGTGCGTGGCTCCCTAGGGATAGATTTTCGTCAGATATATATCGCCAAACAATTCCCACGCGAAGTCATACGTGGTTGAGGATTTAATTTTCGAATTTAAACCCGTGAGTGAAATCATACTTTTTCTCACATCGTTTCATCTAAAAACGTCGAGCACGAATTTTCTAGTTTTGAGAAAATATTTAATTTTTATTCACGGACTGCAGATGAGGAGACAAATTAACGACACATGGACAAGAGACGTGGAGGTAAAAAAAACGCGTCGGCAAAACACGGGGGTAAACAGCTCCATTTGAAGAAACTTGAGAGTGTTACTTTGATTGAGAAGAGGAATTCGCTTGATTCGGTTGATTAACCGTCTGCTTTAGAGAAAAAGAGAGAGAGAGAGAGAGAGAGAGAGAGAATGGAGCTGAGCTTGTCTAAAGATAAATTAATTGACAGCTCAGCCTAAAAGCAGCCAATTAGTATAATTATGTTGATAAATTCAAATTTAATTGGCCCGGCTCTCTTCCGTCCTGGAATCGGAATTCTGGCATCTGTCGCAAAGAGTTCTGGTTACTCGCTCCTTCGCTTACTCAACGTAGCTTTACTTTACGCCTCTGTCAAAGCTATATCTGTCTATATAAATGCCATATGCATACTCGCGCTTCATGATGATACAATGAATATAGGTATAGAAAAAAGATAAATATAATGCTCGTGTTGGTGGTATTTGTATAATTGAAGGCGTTCTTACAAGCGCAAACATATGTATAGTAGGTACCTATATATTTTATGCCTCGTATAAACGCCGCTAATCAAACGACATTTGATTCTTAATTGAGGCCTTACTCAAAACGTAATGATTCTTTATCCATCTTGATTTCAAAGATCTCTAAAAAAAAAAAAAACCTAGACAAAAATTTCAAGACATATTTATATTTATAACATAGGACAGAGACTTTCTTAGACAAAAATAAGTATTCCCTATATATGATAGATAAATATCAATCAAACTACAAATTATCATTATCAAAGCCGCAAGATAAATAGAAATCTAATTAACCGCGACGAGATTATCTTCGGATCCTAGAATCGTGAGATACTATAACTTGAAGTAGAAAATTGAGACGTAGTACGGCGCGGCGCGGCGCGGGCGCCCGGATCTCGCTGACTGAGAGACTACGTCTGACTGCGACGGGTTTGTTCTACTCTTTTAATTTGAAAGACAATATCTCACGATTCTTTGATCCAAATATAACTTTATCATATATCGTTGGATTCGTCTTGATCTCGGCTATAATTCTAGATTTTCAAAACTCGCTTATTTTATTTAAGAAGAAAATCAAGGTGACCTTTATAGGTACGTGTATAAGAAAACGGTATACGTATACCTTGTAGAATTCGATCAACGCAGCAGCATACGTGTCTCGTTTTAAATAGCGAATCTTTTGTCTCGTGAATTTTTTTGTTTTTCACTTGAACATAAATTCCGTATAAAAAAAAGCCTGTGTTACCTACAATCTGAATGTTTCACCTTGCACCGAGCACAATAACAATCATTATATTCCCCGCGTTCACGTGTACGACCTTAATTCTCCAAATTTATCTGAAAATACGGTGGCCAGGTGTGCGGCCAAAGATCTGGCCTCAAATCGAGTTGCGAATTGGTCGAAATAATGATATCTTAATCAAATCATGAAATGAGGTAAAGCAGGATGATTTAATCAAAGTGAAAGATATCGATCGAATAATAACAAGAGTAGATTTCTTCCATCGATAAAAACTTATCAACGTGAATCAAAATCTGCAATAAACTATTATACGACACGTTTGTTACCTACCTACGATCTACACACGTTATAATTACGAGTTGCGTATATGATATCTATAACGTAAACGACGCGGTTACGGTAGCTGCAGAACTTAAGCTATCGATAAATTACACGATAATGATTAAAAAAAAAAATAAATAAATAAACAACAAGGTAAATGATCCACGACGTAAACATCGGGAAAATTTTGTTCACCGATCTTAAAAGCGATTTTTATCTTCTCGCAAAAATACGTATATAACCTTCTAAATACTCACCAGTGGAGAATAGAAGGCCGAGCTGTCCATACCGATGCTGGGATAAGGCCCTTGGTCGGTTGTGGACGGTGTAGGAGTTGGATAAGAGGAATACGAGGTAGCGGTTGGCGTCAGCCTGGGGTATGCACCGAGTGCGAGGCGAGCTGCACTGTCATATTGACAGGAGCATACGGTTTGGCCGGTGACAGGATCCGTCATCATTGGTCTCCCATTTTCGCAACATCCTGTACTAGCTCCCGTAGAACCACCGACAGGGGTAGTAGCTCCACCGGTTGTTCCCGGGGCAGCCCCCGTCGTCGTCGTCGCCGTAGATGACGGAGATAAAGCTCCGGGACTAAGGGCACCTCCGGACGACATCGCCGGCGATGTCGCTGTCGTAGGTTGACCGCCGCTCACCAGAAGCTGAAAGAATAAAATAAAAATTGAACTGTAAGTCGACGGAGAATCGTGGATTCTTTGAACGTTTTTTAAAAGATAATTAACGGAAGAAACTTCCGTGATATTTTAACGAGAATGGGTTGTCGGGCTCGGTTCATCTCCATAGACGGATAAGTTTAAAGAAGTAAGTATGTCATACATACAGGCACGAAAGGCGTCATTGAAAAAGATAAGAGTTAATTATTGTGTATACTGACTGGTGGAAAACACGGTGGGTTAATGGCAGCTGTTAATTAGTAGGAGGGGAAAAACCGGGCGTAAAGAACCGGTGGAACAAGGTACACAAAGCTAATACGACAAGCAATAACGGCTGATGGGTTATAGTAATTGCGGATCGATTTTCGCGTCCAAGTAAAGGTATCTTCTTGTCTGTTTTCCTTATTTGTCAATTTCGCAAAACCGTTTATATGCCCCTGGCTCACGGGCCACCGTGCAGAAATAATAACGTAGGTATAGTATACCACGATATAATTAATGGGCTGAAAACGAGGGAGGACGGTAGTGCGAAGGATGGTCAACGCTCGGACACCCTCGAGTGTTATAAATTTCTCTAGTGGTACTGAAGGATCCGGAAAAGGACCTGAAGGAGGCCCGACGCGAAGTTTAACCGACCACGAGCACGGGCGAGGGTACGAGTATGAGAAAAAAGAAATCAGAAAAGAATAAAATAAAATAAAATAAGATAAAAAATCCCACATGAATAAACCCCGCGTGGGCCTATGGCAAACTATTATACATCTACCGTGTCCTCGACGTATGTAAGGTATCACACTGACGTACACCCACACGTATATGCTAATATACATATAGTATGCTTTACCCAGAGCCCAGAGGACTCTGGATTCGAATTTGGGTTTGGGTTTCGCTTTGGCTTTGGCCCCGGCGTACATACACATAGATATGTGCACGGTATACATGACCGACATGAATAGAATGAGATCGTCCGTACATACATACTACAGCCTTACACATACGCCGTTTCCAAATATCAATATACATAGACGTACGTATAAAGTACCCATCCACGTGGATTTAACGAAGGTGTGTGTGTCAGTGGATGTATACATCAGTGGGAGGCGAGTTGTGAAGAGAGGTTGGTATAGGGGAAGCTGAGAGTGCTGCAGGAGTATGAGGGGTCGAATAGCCATGCCAAATATCAATGGTGTCCCCATCCCCATCCCCAGCCTCGGTATTCACCCTTTGTGTGAATAACCCCGCTTCTGTGTTTGCTCTTATGATATTAATTACTAAGAACCCTCCTTACTTACCGCACACAAATTTGTACCTCTCTCTGTGTCATATATACCGAATTTATCTTCAGAGATCTGCATGTGTGTATGCATATATATGTGTGTTTCTCTACAGGTATGTTAGCTGTATAATATACATATCGGTATGTATAAGTACTGGTTTAACACTTAGCTATCGGAATTATAATGCACTGCTTTTGTTTCTGTACTCACTGTCATAATGACTGCCTTTCCACATAGTATTATGTAGTACATGAGAACCGTGTGGCCATATTATATGTGATTAAACCAATCGTATCTAGTTAGACATATACAATGATTTCTCGACACATGCGATCATACGTGAGATTGAATTTCTACCTCTTTGATCTTACCTACCTATTTGCACATGTTGGACCCCTATATTTATAAATTCGAAAACCCCTCAACTATTCAACGTAATAGAATTTTTCATTTCAAATTACACTTTCCGGTCAAGTCTGATTCATTGTTTCGACAAACCGTGTGTTCTCCGGTCATTCAATACGATATACAATTATTATTATTTTTTTGTTTCAAGTACTCATCGGAGTCATTAGGCATCGCTATCGAATGGCTGAAACGGTTTTACAAAGATGTGTAATTGTATCCGAAATAAAACGAAGCTTTCAGATTTTATGTATGGTAATGTCGGGACCAAGATGGCGGATTATATCGTGCCGTACAGATAGTGGAAAGTATCTTAGAACGACCCGCGAGTTGGCCTCGCGCGTACCGTGTTCGACAAGGATATTATAACCGTTACCGATCGTCCACGCTGCTTACGGCGACAAATTAATCTTGTATAGAAACGATCAGTCGAATAACTTGCGTCACGGGTAACCGGATATCGTTCTAAAATATTCAGTAGCCGGTGCGGTCTTCGTCGGATATATAGTACAGCGTGTGAATTAAAAGGCTAATTGACGATCGAGCTACTATACGGATTCGATAATTACGATAACTGGGTCGAGCGCATGGGTATCGAATTGTATGAAACTCGGATTACCCATCATTTTACAACAATTCACCGATAGTTTATTAATTTTCATTACCGTATACAAACGGGTGTCTCTATATCAGTCGCCCGCAAATTCCCACGTTACATAAAATCATGAGAGTTCCGATTCTTTATTCAGGAAATATCGGCTATACCCGGAGGGCATACATATCGCGCGTTGTCTATATAGACCTTTTTCACCTGTACACGATTCGCGTGTCTTAAAGTCTTAATTAAACAAAAAGTGGGCGGTTGTTCAACGATCATTTGCGATATTACGAGGGAATAATTGAATGATTATTCAGGTGTGTATATAACTGCGTTTGATACCAGGCTATGATATCTTGGTTATATGGTACGGCTATCTGTAGGTACGCCATACAACGAGGTATTGAGAGAACTGGGATTTATATCTGTGGAGTGGAAATAAATATACGAAGAACCTAGTTTAGATTTTATCAAATACGTAGGTAGGTGTGTTACCCAACTCTAACGGGAAAACTGTACCATATATATATAGGGAAAAAAAAAGAAAAAAACCAAAATTCCTCCTCTGGGTTATAAAATAACTTAAAAATTAATTAGAACTAAGTTCAGATATCTAGCGATGCTGATGTTGCGGGAGTGTCAGCTCTCCGTCTCGTTCTTTCCAGTTCTATTAGCGGGGAACCGGTTACAACGATTCAATTAATTCGCAGTTATACGAGCCAAATATATCTATGGATTGGGAGACCTATGCGAATACAGAGCTGCATTGTAAAAGCGTGTAATGACACTCGGAATCGATTCGGTGATAGTAGTTTAAGTTTTATTTTATTAATCTCAACGCACCTGCGCACCCGGTTTTTTCTCATCCCCTTTGCCGATGGTTCAGAGAGACTTACCGTGGTACCTACTCCACTCGAGTTTTACACCCCGAATGTGGCGCTGGTAAGCTCAGGGCACAGGCACGCGCGGTGCACTTTTAGTCCTTGGAACTTTTTCGCCACCCGCCTCACCCGGCACCCGGCACCCTCGAAGAGCAAAGTTTTCAGTGCAATATCAACTTTTGTTAAGCGCGAGCGCGATGGCGCTTGGGGAATATTACGGATACGTAGGGTACGTATACAGAACGTAGAGAAATGTTGACTGAGACTTTGCTCGTGATAATATCAGGCTACACGTGAGAAGAGAAGAAAATAGAATAGTGCAAAAAGGGTAACAAAATATCGATTCAAGTAGGGAATCCCGGGTATTTAATACAGCCTCGATTGGTTATCTGTTTTCTGTTATCGTGCCAAACTGCGTAGTTTCAGACTAATCAATTTTCAAATCAAATTTCGTACTCTGATACGGGATGATATCGATTAGTAATAATTGTGTTCGGATGATCGTTCCAAATTTTGTATCACTGTATCAGCCTAAAGGCATTAAATTAGTCTCGGTGTAACCGAGTATAGAAATTTATTATCAAAGTTAAAGTGGGAAGAAATGATATCTTGCTCGGTCTTTTGTCCGCTGTTGAATGGTCGCCATATTTGTTGACGTCATTCATGCCTGTGTGAACCGAACGTCTTTTTCTTCTTTTCTTTTTTTTTTCGTTCATTTTTCGAACAGTCCATTCGGGGTGTAAAGTCACCCTAAATTATTGTCCCGAATTAATGAAGACGAAGACATAGTTTTCGGGCTGCAGATGGTCGCACGGTATATTTAGAAAGTGTTCATTTTCATGGGAATTGTACGACAAGTGTTTCCAGATTTATCATATGAAAATAACTCGGTATTCTATTCCGAGAGACTTTACCCCAGCTTTTAATTGTCCTGCGGTATTTCAGTTCCTCGATTAGAAAGAAAAGATCGATATCCGGACTAATTTCAAATATAACTCGAGCGAAACTGCTCCAAATTTCACGCTGTACATGTAGATTCAAAAACTGCTCCGAAATGTCTGAGTAATTGATAAGTTGTTCCCCAATTACTTAATGGGTGAAAAAACTAAATGAATTCGTCAAATTTATTATACCTACTCTTCATCTCTTCCCCGAGAAAAAAAAGAAAAAGAAAAAATAAAAGAAAAGAGATATCAACGTTCCGTCCGATGATTAATTACCGTAAAAAGTTCCCTCGATCTTGGAGCAGCTATACTCCAGACGTGGATAAATTCAACCGGATAAATTCCGAAAAAGTAGAAAAAATTATCCAAAGGGAACAGATATTTTCAAAATTTACCTATTTCTTCACGCATCGAGTGATTCTCGGCTAAAATTTATCCGACCATCTACTCGTACCGTAAAACTGTCGCGCGACCAGCGACGGCCGACGGTGGGTATGGAACAGGTGAGTCCGAGGTGATAGTTAAACATTTTTCAGACATTGGCCTAAAGCTGAGTAATTTTAACATCCGATATTATCTGATCGGAGTAGCTACGAACGAATGACTATTTTCGTTTCTTATGGGATAAGACAAACGTCAGATGGTCCAGAAAATATATTTTCTTTCCAGCGCAGGCATTTAACTCAGTGGTTTAAATAGACTGACCGTTGTTTAAATGGCTAAAGAATAGCTTGTAGAATTGTTTAAAAATAAGTTTCACCGTACGCTTACCTGTGATGCCGACGGATATGAATATCCGAACTGTGCGTAGGCGGACATGATAGCGAAGTAAGTGATCGGTGTAAGTCCCTTAGCGCAACTAACGGCACAATATAATATATCTTTCACCTGTACACGCACTGCACACTGTCACTATAGAACGTTTTTATCGTGAGTAAGGTGGGTGGTGAAAGGAACAAAAACCAAAAAGCAATAGGAAGAATCGAAAACGAATGAGAAGAACAACGAATCCGTCCTTTCCTTTCCTTTTCCTTCCTCAAGCAGGTGCAGTATAATCACGAAAGTTATATCAGGGCCTTTCGTGAAGGGTAAACTCTTTGCTGTAAGGCGGCCACATACTGGCTGATAGAGGCCCCCTTCGCACGAGCGATGTAATAACTGAGTATGTAGATGATGTTCAAAATCATGCACACTTTTAGTCCGATTACGATGATGATGAAGATTGAACACAACGAGGGCACAATTTATCACGATTTTAAACGATCATCGCACATTTGTTAGAGTCAGAGTTTTATATCTCTATGTATATTGTGTGTATAAATACGTATTCACAAATGATAACCAATACGAAATGAGGTAAATGAAAGGAGAACCGAAGATAAAAAAAAAAGGAACCAAAAAAAAAAAAAAAAAACTAACGAACAAAGGGGTTGAAACTAACGAGGATATTCACTGGTTTAGTTTTACGTACGGGCAATCGGACATACGTCTAACAAGCGATTAGTTATAGACAGATAGAGTTCGTTCGTTCCGTCCCCTGCTCTCAAAGCCCTCCAGTCTGCGACTGACTTGCTTCCACCCACACCACTTCATCCGCTACCACTTCGCCACCTCGTCCTGACCCCCCCTCTGGTGAGGAACGGTGAAAACATGAAAACCCCACCACGGGAAAACGGGCGGGGCGAAGTCGTATCGTCCAACCATATTGCTCGTAGCCAGTCACGTGGCGTACCGTATGGGCGGATACGAGCTCTGTCATTGGTAGGAAGCCAATTTTAGTGGGCGTTAACTGAACCGGTTAACGCCCATAAAAAAACGGCACCTTCTTTCCCCCACCGCCCTCGCCGGCTTCACGATACTTCGTTGAAACGAAGACCGGCGCGGTTCTTCGTGAAACAACCTCCCCCACCCCCTCAATGCCCGCCGCTTTCCCCGATCCCTCCTCATCATCTTCTTCCCTCCTTCCCTTCTTCCCTCTCATCCCCCTTCGCCGTTCGACTCTTCACTCGACAGTAAACATCAACGGCAAACAAGGAGAAACGAGAATGTTTACGCGAGTCGACTCTTGTCAACTAGACGGCAAAGGACTTGAATCTGCCGTTTTCCTTTCTTCCTATATGTACATTATTCTTTACTCTATTTTTACCCCTCATCGGAGGACTGGGTTGTATAGATCGATGCGATCTCCCCTTCTATAGTATGGATACCGATTTTTCAACCCCTGGAGGAAAACTATTCCTTCACGCGTAGTGGGTTAGGTATAAATATATGGGCGTATGTCAATGAACATTTGAACAGCAGGTGAAAAACTGACACCAAGAAAAGAAACAAACCCCAAATAAATTTTCAGTACGAAGAATGGTCACCCTACACCCTTCGCACGCAACTTCCGAATTTCGATCGGTAGCTCCATATTATTTAAAACTTGGAAAATAATGATTCGCCTATCGTTGATTAAGACTTGTCGTTAGCTAGGCGGAATTCTTGTATAACATTTACGAATTGCTCACAGAAAAATCGCACCTTTTCTGACTAGGGCGTAATTGGCACCTTTCGAGGGTAATAAAAACTGGCGATAATAGTCAACGACATTGGCCAGGTATGTAGGTACACAAAAAATGAAGAAAAAAGAAAAAAAGATTTTTATTGCTATACACATATCAAGTTGCGCTGAGGTGATCAATCTTGATTGTTATAAATTACGGTATAATTTTTGGCGCCTAGTTAACCCGGCTTTGATTTTCTTTTTTTTTGCTTTTTTTTTCTCGTTCTCTTCGGCTTCTCGTCAAATCATCCCCCCGCATAGTAGCTATAGGTATATATATTATATATATATTCGTGTGCGGTGGAGTGTTCGCGCCAACTCACCCTGGTCAAAAACTCGGGTCCTCAATTTCTAGCCACCTACAATAATAAAAGTACCATTAAAACTCTACGAGGTACTTTGTTAGCTAGTTTCGTTTTATTAATGCTCTTGGCAACCCCTTCTTTTCACACGCACGCCGCGCTTCGATACGTTGTTATACACGCTGTAGCCTTTCGGAGGGAGTATCCTCCCTGCTTTCTCCGTAACATTTATACGTATACGAAAAGAGTTAGAAAGAGGTGTATATATGTATGTAACGCAGCTATATACGCGTATAATTTACTATATTAAGTATAGTTATGAAAATGTACATATGCTTACGTTATATTTATGTACCTATTATATAGGTATATTTGTAACATAATAAATACTTGTATAGATATTAGATACCTTCTAATTAACGATGTAACAGGTAATTGCAACGTACTTATCTTGAATTCTCAGCGGCAGCTAACCGAGTAGGTAGGTAGGTACTACGTACACCTGTTTATAATGTGCAGATCGGTAGGTACTCGGTGTTTAAATGGTTATGCAAAAATCTAATAAATAGAGTTAAGTGGCGTCGGTTATATGATACAAATATTTTCCAACATAATTATTCTAACGCTATATCAATTATTTTTTCACTCTCTTTTATTTTCCATATCAAGAGACTCCGTAGAGTCTTGCGCCAAGTACAACAAAAAAGCTGCGCGAGACTCGAACGAGTCTATATATATACCCGAACGGGAGCTAACCGGCGTGGTGGGGAAACAGTATTTTCCTAATTTCTTCCGCTTCGCGATATCCCGGGGATTGAAATAATTATCTCAGAATGTTGACACAAAGAGCTTTCATTTGAATGCAACTTCAATTGAATCAGTGCACGGAAAGCTGAGATATGATGATCACAACAGAAGAACAGAAAGTCGAATAGTCTTGTACTAAGTTTTTTTTACGCAAAAATAGAGAAGATATCCATGTAAAACGTTTCAAAACCGTTTTAAAACCGTTTCACATGGATATCTTCTCTATTTTTGCGTAAAAAAAACATGTTTTGGGCCGTACGTGTTCGGAGTCGCACATAGAATTGCGCGACGTATTTTTGTTCATTGGTTTCGGTGCCCAGGCAGAAATATTCCATTTAATAGCACTTTTTTTCCCAATGTTTTCAGGTCTGGTGGAATTGCGTAGGCAAGCATCTTAAGGACGAATTTTTGTTGGTGAATTTTTTTTCTTGGGGTAGTGACCACATTATTGTACTTGGCGAAAGGTTTTTGCACCACAGGTGCTTTTTGGGTTAACATCTTTCATATATATCTTTTCTGTTATACTTTCTCTTCCATAACCAGATCAAATGACTTGCTGTAGCCTCTACCGTCTGTAAGCATATATTTTCAAATACTAAACTCAACTTTACGAATTCGTCTACAAGATATAAAACGAGCTATGCCGTAAAATTATAGGAATTGGATAATGTTTGCCTCAACTGTTAAGTTTATTCTCATGTAAAATTTTGCAAATTGCACACATCTATTTTTGGTCATAGAAAATCACTCATCTTGAATACTGATTTACAATTAGAGAAACAATCACGGACATATAAATGTGGGCAATGCCAAATGAAGACTGAATTAACCCGCGATATTGTACTCGGTGATAATTATCTTGCAAAAAATCCCGACAGTGTTTCACATTTAAAATACTATTAGCTACAAATTATATCCCAATGACCAATTAGCGGTCGAATATTGATACATGCAAATGAACTAAGCATCGACAAAGTGTAACCTGGCGATAACAAGACCGTGTAATCAATTCGGCACACCTACAAGATTAAAAATAAAAATATACTACCTTCGAAAACACGGTAGTACATGTAAATTTCTTTTCAAATAGTGGACATCATCGGTTCTTGGCTATCTTTTCTCTATTTATGACAACATAAAAATCGCTGTGTTAACGTTTAGTCAATCGCCATATACGCAGAAGATATTCGATATTCATTATAAAATTTAGCAGCAAATGATGCAAAGTACTAATTCCTACCGTGTATCCCCACTGAGTGGAATATTTATCAAGTTTAAAATTTGTAGGTTTTAGTTCTGACTTTAGTCGATTGCCTATATATTTACGGCTAATTTCAAGATTTATCACTAAATAATTCATGAAAATCACATACGAGGAGTACATCGTGGGACACCTTCTTCCGGGTACAGAAATAGCACGCTGTACCTTCGTATATGTGCCTTTATAGTTTGTCTGCGGGAATGAACCCGGTTGCGATTAGCGCTGTATACCTAGATTCCACCATACATATGTATATATATATATATAGGTATATATCCGTAAAAGGTGAATTTGAGAAACGTGCGTGAGCAAAAATCGAAGAGGACACCTTCCTCGAATCGAGAAACGGATAATGAATGGAATGCCACTGACTATAACCAACAATCACATAGCATCCTGAATTAGGTAGAGACTAGGTACGTACGTAGGTACGTACATAACTAGACAGATACACCCGACCAAGTTTCCAATGCAACTAGGCAATGCCTCTAATAGGATTAGCTGACAGATCCGTAAGTGCGTCCCGGACTCATGGCCCAGATAAGGGTCCTTGCGGATATAATGTATAGGTACATACCTATATCTCGGCATAGATATATAGGTACAGTGGCCAGCTAATGCACCACAAATTTCGTAGCTATGTATTCTAAGGTATTTACTGCATGCATGAAAGGAGGTGGAACTCGGCTACCTGCTGAAGTCCTGCAACAGGAGACCTTCCTTCTTCGAGTATACCTAGACGGGTATGATTTACAGCCCTGTGGGACTGCAGTGTCTCTACAGGCCCTAATAAACGTCACGTAGTACGGATACCCACTGACCTGTCAATCGCGCCCTCTAAACAGCCATTAGTGTATAATATTTGTTTATCAAACTGTCTTATCTCTTGAAAATATGCCTTTTTGATGTCAGGTAATACGGGCTGCGCCTCATATCCGTGTACCTGACATTGTGAGGTGGAGAGTTTCACTTGTTGCTTTGCTAATCGCACAGGAAGTTACTTACCTTGTCAAAAACAAAATATTTCATATCGTTAGATTTATCGGAAATTCCTCATTGCCTTATGCCTGTTGCTGTAGCAGATTACGATTCTGCTTAACGATCAGACACATGCTTTTAGATCTCTTCCTCTGATTTCTGCATAAGTAGTCATTTAGGAAGGTTTGCTATCCGAATTTTTCCACAAACCGAATATAATTTCCATAAATTTTTTTCTTTTTTCTCCCACCATTAACGTGGAATCTCTAATTGTCTGAAAATGATAATAATAATAATTTCAGCGATAATGTCACGTTCAATTAACCGCGGAAAATTGTGCTGCTAACCGCTACTTTGTAGACCGGAAACTAAAGACGACAGTTTCACCATCTCTATTCTACATTAATATGGATTTAAAAATTTCAGTAGTTACCATCGTGCTGGAAACGGTGAAAGGCACTTCGTAAAAACCTATCGACAATATGGATCTAGATTCGCTTCGTAAATTCCTTCAAAATTCCTGGTAAATAAATACTTTCGAAGACCTTGGAGTACAGGTATAGCCAGCTATACATACCAACTTTAAACGTTTAGGAAAACCGTGACGTAATATTCGAACCGAGTCATTTATACACAATGGAAGTACTCGAGTCAAAATATATACCTACCGTCGCAATTACACCCGGCGTATCTATAATACATTATGATTGCCGATACGTAAGGCTTGCTTGTGATTTACTTAGGGCAAATCTTTGACCTATCTTTCAGAGGTATGTTCAGTTGGTCGTTTGCATGGCGAGTAAAAGTTAAACGATTCTATCCAGACCAAGGCATCTCGTTACGATAAGGACACTTAATAAGGTCTTGGTTCAGTCCGTCTCTTGGAAACGCAGGTAGGTGTACCCTAAGTAAAGGTATCCATCCCTCCGCGTCTTATCTCGTCTTCCACCCCGTGTCGACTGTCATTTTTTTCCCTTTTTGGTTCTTCAACCTCCGCAAGGCCTATCCCATGTATCTAGACACGACGTTTAACGTTTACGAGGGCGAGGCCAGATCTATCCGACAAAGTAACTCACTGTTTGTTTATTTGTTTGTTTGTTTGTTCAAAATCAAGAATGACTTTTCAAGATTAGAATACTCGATCCAGAAGCATGCTGAATGATCGCGCATCTAGGGAGTAGAGACTGTGTTCAGAATCATGAAATTATTCCCAAGGAGAAACTTCCCAGCAGAATAACATCCGTCGGCCTGGTTTTTGCGGGAACTGAAAGCCGAGGTATAGCGTATAAAACGAGGTCGATGGGTGTTGTGAATTTCCCATTAACTTGTCAGTAGCTATTCTGCAATTCGGTGGTTAGACATTTTTTCTGTGACGAAATTTTCAAGATTTTCGACATTTTTAAACCTCACGGGCCCATCATATTCTCTATCCCAAAGTCTGTCCTCTTTTACTCGTCTTGGGCAAGTTTTACGACGTTTAAGTTTCAATCTTTTTTACGCCTATGCCTAATAGACAAAATCTTATCCTCAGCCCTCGGGCTGGTCTCGAGGGTTAAAGTAAATTGTAGTAGGGTTAATTTGAGCAATAAAATGGTGTGAATATCACACCGCATGGGATAAAACAAAAGGATATTGTTCTGGAGCCGCACATAGCGTTAACGAAATGACGGAGATGGGTTATACTGGAGCCAGACCTAATCTTCTAAGATCAAGAAAATTCTAGCCGGTACCTCTGCCGCCATCGCGTTTTATTGGATATACGTTCCTCTAGTCCGAGTTAGTTCGACGGAAAGTGGGAATACGAATCGACCTGCAGTATGTAACCGTAAAAAACCCATTCCCAAGGCAGTCAAAGACCCAACTAGCCAGCCATCCAAGCGATCTAACCCTACGAACGGGTCGAACGAATGTCAACCGTAAACCTCGCAAGGCATCACTAATTAACCCGCCTGAAATAAACACCAACGACGAACGCCGCTCCGCGGCTTTAGTGCCTTTTTCTTAATTCCGATCGTGCCTCGTGTTTCAACCAACAGAAATTCGTACCCCGACTATACCTATGCCGATAAATATTATGCGATTCGATACCTAATCAATAAATTTCGGGTCATTTGAGGAAGCAAAAGAATGCCATTCGTTGAATATCATTTTTCGGTCTTGCTCCGAAACGACATAATTTTCGAAAAATAGTTTCGTTGAAAGATGCTGAATTAGCGAGATCAAGGAATGACTGCAATTTTTGTTCCTGAATTCCTGTGGTCCCGGCGATGGACATGGTATGGTGTACAGAAATACATAATCCTGGTAGTGTTTTTTTTTTTTTTTTTTTTTTTCTTCGCCTTGGATTCTTATACGTTGTCGATGATCGGTGATCAGAGGAAATTAGAGGAAATGATACAAAACCACAGAATATCGAAAGAGTCTCGTAGTTATTCAAGAACATGGAAAGACAGCCGGTTAAATTGTGGCTGAAAAATGATCGCATACATGTTGTAACATATATTTACGAGTTAGGCTGTTGATAAACCATAAATGCGGGATAAAGCCTGACGATAAATATCGCTGGTATACCGCGGGATATAGTGCAGTAACTAAAGTGGTAACAGAATAAGAGAGAAATAGAGAGAGAGGGAGACGAAAGAGACTTCAAATTGAAAATTAATGTCCAACTAAACGTTTTCCGATAATCGAGCGACGTCCCAATCGTCGCGTCGGTTCTTCGTGAACCGCGTTTTACAATGATAATTTTTTTCATAACAACTCTATTTGCAATTTTCATATGACAATTCTATCACGATATACCTCAACACGTGTAGAATTTCACCTGTAGTATAAAATCGTGATATGAGAAGAGGCGGAATGGTGAAATGAAAATGGAAAATCTTGAGGATTAATCGTATCGCCTGCAGCTAATTAGCCTTTAATTTATATGTAAGTGATGAGATATAATGGAGGGGATTCGACGCGACGCCCGACTCGAAAATTGACGCATTCCCTTTACGGCAGATGTCTGTATCTACCGGCGCCAACGGTATTTATAAATAAGTAACGCGTCAGTAGGTGTCCAACCGGGTAGAACGACGTCGACGGCATATAAAACCGAGTAGGTAGGTAGATAGATATATGTGTGTATACCACTATCTATACTGGCTGTCTCCGTATAAAGTACTCAACGAAAATAATGCGACGCGTCTGTCCAGGGGTAAAATGGAAATATGCTTGGCAGCAGGCGGCGATGCCCTGCGGTTAGAAAACCCAGTGGTGCCCCTGGAGCGTACGAACCCTCAGGAACCCCCCAGGAGACTGTAGTTTGCGTGAAAACCACTGGAAACCACTGTAACCCGGTAGAACCTTGTCCCCCCGCTCTGCGCCAGTCTCGGGACTCTCAATACCCGACGTATAGGGTAGCTAGACCAGGGAGGAGGCTATCGCGTCATTTTCCATCCCCCCTTCTTATAAATCTGACCATAAGTTAAGTTTCCACGAAAAAGTGGATTATCTCCGAATGATTTTTGTTTCAGTTGCACTTTTCTCGCAGTTTAGTGTCGTAGTATATAACGTGTACAATAAGAGTCACCGCACATAGGTGTATCCGCGGCTATAATGCAAAGGGAACCCTGCAGCAATCGTCAGTGTTATCTTTAATCAGGTGCAAAACACGAGGCCTCGCACGAACCGCACGCCTCTATGTTATAGTTGTTACGTGTGCTCGTAGGAAACGAATAATTATTGCAAACGCATCCATAATGCAACAGGGCTGGCTGCTTCCCTGCCAGGACGCCCGGACGTTTGCAGTACCTACCTACCTGTATCTAGCAGTTCTTGTACCCATACGATCACGTATATACATATGGTCGCGATTCTCTCTTACGACGACCTCCCTTTTCCGCAGAATTAATACCTATTATAACTTATTACATAAATATACCCAGGTATATATGTATATTTATATACCGCGGTGTAAATACCTTCATGTAGTTTATTTACACAACCATTAAGCGATTTCGTGCTTGATATCGATTTAAATTAATGCCAGTTAGTAAACCATAATCCATTCGTATCAGCTGCAAATTCAAATGGTAGTTTTCACTTTATTATGCACAGTTACGAGCCTGGTTTACGTTCGATGGTTTTTGGAGATCTGTGGTTAGCCATTTGGAAATTTTATAAACGTGTTATAGTTACAAGGTGGATTGCTTCAGGAAAAAACGTTGGCATTTTGAAACTTTCATTGCGAAAAAAATATATCCTTTTCAAAATCCATTGGCATTGCGAATAGACGACGGAAAAAAAAAATCCAATTTAGCATGAAAGTGGTGGCCTCCCGGGCGGGTTTCTAACATGCCACATTAAAGACTGCGGTCGGGATTGAAGAGATCGAAGAGAGCGGAGTCATACGAGCTCGAAGAATATCTTCAACATTATGTTGGATAAATTGGATTTTTTTTTATTTTTTTTTCATCTAATACAACCGAAGTTTTTTGCTTCGATTGATTATTCTCAATGCCAATAAGTTCTAAGAACGACATACTTTTTTTCGAAATTTTAACTCGGCGATCGCCTTAACTAGGCTGCTGGGTGCATGTTATAGTGTCAGGATGGACATATCTGATACACGATGGCAAAATTCATGTATAAATTTCTCAAGCCTCGTGTAGTAAAATTATTTAGTTACACAGTTTCGAGTGAAAAGTCTCTGGAAGTTATCGATTAAGATAAAATTAGCGCTGCCTATACCACCGAATTCGAATGTTACAATCTCAATTCCTCTATGTCTCCGTGGTAGAAAATTATAATAAAAGCCTCATAATTTCTAATAGTTACAGTAAGAGACGAGTCATTAAACAAGAATCAGGATTATTTTTGACGAACATAAACGAAGGCTAAAATGGACCCGGCCTATTAAACTTTGCCAAAATTGACTATTGGGAAAGATCTTGATTTTTTATTTTTTCATTTTTTTCATCCTCAATCGTTCAGTGATCTGAAATTCGATTCAATTTGTGTATCAAAGTATCGGGTATAAAATACGTGAAAAAAAAGAAACAAAATTCACTATATTTCATAATTAAAAATATCGGCATTGTTGATACTGCAATATTTAGACCCGGTGTAAAATGAAGAAAATAAAGAAAAAAAAAATTCCTATAATACCAAAGATAAGCCCATATATAGACGAGAAGGTAGAGGCGATCGTGTGCAACCTGGCCGACGAGGCGACTCGCGGAATGATAATGATCGGCGGAAGTGTTCGTGCTAAAATATGCAGATCGAGCTAAATTGCTGGGCGATGTATGGATGTAAAGGTAGTATAGGTACCACAAAGATCCCAGATCAAGTCAGGGTGGGCTTTGCACTTGCGAATTTGTTGCAAAGAACGAACTGGCTAACGGATGGATGGATGGACGGGCGGGCGGACGGACGGACGGATTGATGGAGAAAACTTTGCTTCTGTAAGCCAGAGCGGTGCAGGCGTCACGCATGCACGTATAAGTATATGTATAGTATATATATATATATACATATTATGCTCCAGGCGTGGGAAGCACTTGCAAGTTGTTTTAATAATAATTATTTTTTATTGGACGTGTAGAGCGAGGTATTCTTCACATTGTAGAAACCGAGCACGCTGGCTGGCTCTACTTGCACGCACTGTATAGAGCAGAGAGGAAATTGATCGTAGTTTGATCAGATCCACAAATGGAAGGAGCTAAAAAATTTGTTTTTTCTTAACGCTGACGCTAATTTTTTACTTGGACAGAAAAGGCGGGTCTTTTTATAGCACACAGCCAGACCAAAGTTGGTCTGCATTTGAACTAATTGATACTCATCAATGCCCAAATTAGAATCTATAGCCTGCAGAGTATAGCTGCGACACCTGCACCGTGTTTATATGCAGTTGTTTCCGTGGTCCGCGGCCAAGGGCCATCATGGCAAACTTCAAGGTGGTTCCTCGGTTCTCGTTTACGGGTAAATATGTGCAACTGAAACTGCAGCAAACACGGAGTTTGATAAACGTTCAAAGCCATTGAATACCCGGTTTAGTTTACCTTGTAGATAGTACGCTAATGAACTTAGATACACGAAACAACCATTAGGAATCTCCTGCTGTGCGTTGACCGCGTAACTTAAAAAATGCTTAAGATTTTTACCGTTCGTACAGCAGGTACGAGCGGTAACAGGAATCGCGTAAACATGACTAAATTTAATTCGAGAGGAATCCGTCTGTTCAACGAAAAATTTATATTTTTATTCAGCCTGCATTGGGTACGGCTTTCGGACAAACTGACGTACATATCCGGTTGGGGGATATAAATCTAGGGTTTGGACAAACTACCGGACAAATTCAAAATGGCGTTCGTTTGTGCTATAGTATCAGGTTCAATTGTAACGTCAATCTGTTTGACTATATAGGTGAATGCATAAGTAAGGGTGAAAGTAAATCCGTTTGACGACAGAACGACTTTAAACTGCAGCACAGATTCACAAGCATATTCTATATGCGGAACATTCTAGGTACACATGAACAAAGTGTACCGCCTACGTTATCTGTTAACAAATACAACTGAGTATATAGTAGTTAACATATATTTATGATAATTTATAATGCTAACAAGTTGGCGTATTATGTTTCCTATCAAAGATACATATAACCACGCGTCAATCTCGTACCGTCACTAATCGAACCGAGAGCAAACGCCTGGTTTATGTGGGAGTTCGGAGTAGATATGTAGCCTCGTTACATGAACGTTTTATTAATTCTATATATAGGGGTAAGATAAAGGTAGATAATTATCATCCGCGTCACGATATAAACTTATCAACCGTCGTAATTTTCAATTTAGATTATTAGATTCGAGGATTTTATTTGATCGCGCGATTAATATAATATATCGGAGGATCATGACGCGCCTAAAATCATTCGGACAAGATCAACGAAGGCTTTCAAATGTACGGTAAGATTTTTTGCGACGTGAGGATTGGGGGGGTTTACATAGATCGAGAAACGGGGATTTTTGTATAATTTTGTTTACAGCTGAGGCATACGCGAAACGATCGATCCTTGAAATATTACGTTAATGATAGGCAGGAACAAGCTGGATGATATTTAAAATAGGTACTTATATGGTAGGTACATATATACAGTAGCATAGCATAAAAACAAATGTAGTATAATACAGGACATCTAATGAATAATTTGTATAATTTAAAGATAAGGAAAAAAAATAACAAGTAGCGTAGTAGCCAATAATTAGAAGATCGAATCGAAAAGTCTAAAAAAAGAAACAGAAAATGAAAAAAAAAAAAACTAATAAAAATATCAACGGTGGACGATGTTAACGAATAAAATTATTAGCAATGGTATATATGAATAATCGATTATACAAGATAAGAAAATGACTTGAGTCAGAAATGAAATGAAATTGTCATATAGTTATAAGTTTTAAAAAATCTCTCACGATTTTACCTCGGAACGAATAAGAAATAAAAGATTCTTTATATGTATCATGGAACGACGACGCGACGATCGAGGTGACTGAATCGAGCTGCGAGCTGTAGAATAATAATTTCTTAGTATAAGCTGGACACGATCAAGGAAAGAAGGAACAAGACGGTATGCAGGTGAGAAAGCCGCGTTGCAGCGTTCGCGTGCGGCCTGACTGCAGCTGCCCGCCGCTCCGCTCCTGCACTGACCGATTCAGGCCGTAGGGCAAGTGTTCCTTTGCGTATGTAGGTAAGATATCTTATGTATGTACCTAGTACCTACAAGATATAATGGTACTAATGTGTAGGTATTGGACGTGTAAAGCGTTATTATATCGTAAGTATGTTTCTTCGCGTCAAAGTTTAAGCCCTCTCGCATCACGTAGCCGTGCTTAACCGCGGTCTAATCTTGCGGGTATAACGGGGGCCTTTGAGGTAAAACCGGTGCGGTTTACATACATGTATATATATATACCTATATGTTGGTGTACGAAAGGCCATCTGCACCGCGCGCTTTTATACAGACTCCTTTTTATTTTACATTATTTTGTTAATTCGAGGTGATCGCTACCTTCCGTTTGGATTTTAAGTAGTCCAGCCCCCTTCGTGAGGCCGTAGTACCTACTCCGAAGGGTCAGACTACCAAAGGTCGTATTTTTCGATCCTGATTGTATCCTCCTTAAAATATTTAGCCGAGTTAATATCCGCGGGACAATAATCGAATCGTGGCAATGAATTTGGGGCGGAAATGATTCGACGGTGGAGAATTATCAGCTGCATAAAAAAACTGAATTAAAAGAACGACTTGTCGGCTCGCCGCCTATTGCTTTTCGTTTTCTCTTCTCGTTCGTGTTCGAGGAGTGAAGCTAGGGGTGGCGGTCCTGCCGAGGCGAGGCAAGGGTGGCTGAATGCTGGGCAATCTGTTCGTACCCTCGCCCTCTCCCAGGGTTCTTCTATATAGCCGGTCGACCTCGACGAAGAGGAGAATCCCGTAGCCACACGCCACAGCCACAGCCACAGCCCACAGCCACTGCTTCACCGCGTGAAAAGCACATCCGAATTGAATCATTGCTGAATAAGCGGGAAAGTGGCGAAGGGGGACCGACTGACGACGAACTACGACAACGACTTTCCGCGCCGAATCTTTTCCTACCTTGTTCGCTCTTTCTCGATTTTTCCCTCTTATTCTCTTCATCCCTTGCTCATTCACCCTCGAGTGTAAGTATAACCTTTTTCCTTTTTCCTTTTTCCTTTTTCTATTTCTTCGTCGAGGTATATACCAAGTGTACGTATATATTTCTTCCCTCACCCTCGAACGAACGACGAGGTATACGATCTCTTCTTTGATAAACCACCGTCACCTTATAGGCTTACACATCGTTCGATTACCAACCATAGTACGAAGTTCATAAACCATCTACAAATGGTAAGGAGAATTGTTTACGAGGCAATAATACTCGTTGGACATTACGTACTTCTCCCTATCTTCAAGTTCGAACTTTTTTCCATCACATTTAGAGGATCATTATAATTTCATCAATTTAGCAAAGAATTAACATAAAACACAGCGATCTGTGAATAAAATCAGTTTATATCTGGCTTTGGGAAGAGTGGGTAGAGTGTGAGCTGAGGATAATGAAGGAAGCAAAGTGGACACCTCGAAACTTTCAAAAATCATCAAACTGCCCGTTTGGAGTAAAAAAGTAAATGAGAAGATGAACGACCGCGGAATGATTTCCAGCGGTTTTTGTGCTTCTTCGAATGATCTGTACCCACAGCCACCCTTAAATTGATTTATTGTACAGCATGAGCTAGTTGCTAGTCGAATGTGCGCAAGAGGAAAGTCCAAAGTGGTCCAGGCAGGAGGAGTCCCGCGACCCACTTGCCTATGATCTCTCAGAGTTCCCCATTCTCCTTGAACCCCCATTTACGAAGGAACTAACACATGTGCACGGGTACACATACGAGGCACACACGTATGTGGATACCTATCTACCTCGTACCGGGGCGAAGTCCCGTCGCACCCCATTTCGGAGTTTAGCCCGGCGGCATAAACACTAAGTTGGCTCACTGTTCTAATTGAACGACGGGCCAGGGCGGCACCCTCCTCTCCTTCTACCACTTCACTCCACGCTCAGAGTCCGTCGTTTCTATCCAGGGTAACTTCCCTTATATATATATCTATACAGCTATATACCTACATCCACTCACTTCGCGAGTGAGTCTATCTCGACGCGCGTTACCCCAAGTATCTGTATAAACCAACCCCTAGCACACGACGTCCCCCTGTAGTAGACGTATATACCTATGTGTTTACCCTCCATCTCTTCTCTCTCTTTCTCTTTCTCTCTCACTTTCCCTGAGCAGTTTCTACCGTTGCTTCATTAGTCCTGCGCCCCAGGCTAGGCGTCAAGACGCGACGCGACGCGACGCGACGTCGCGAGTTCTTAGCGCACGGATAACAGCAACAGTTTGCGGCCTACGCTACGCTCTTTTTTCCTTGAACCGACGCTGCTCTTGTCATACAGAGCGGAGAAAACCTCCCCACAAGGATTTCCAAAGTTTTGCACTAAGACCAACCCCAGAAGTTGTCGCAACTCGTGACAATGAGGAAGACTAACAAACTCTACTCGGGGACTCCGGTAATAGGTACAACGCGCTTCGCTCCAAACACTTTTCACAGTTGGAGGGAAACCGATGCTTATACTATATAATTATACAATTTCCAACATCTCAACCTCGAACAACTAAATTTTTACATTTTTTGAACATTCATAACAATTTTAAAGCCATTTTAACAGACTCTGGTTAAATCGCCAAGAATCTCACAACATACTCCTATATACCTCGGCTCTAAAATCCTCACGAAATAATCAAACGAACGTAATATAGGGCGTGTCTGAAATTCGATTAATCCGTGACCGACCGGAGCACTTTGCGAGTCGCACGTTTTCATCCCAGGTTTAAAAATCGCGTGTCACACTTGCAGCGAAAACATAGAGGCTGTGAAAGTCAAGCTATGGATGATGGCGGGGAATAAGTCGTCTGACGTTGTTGTTACAACAAAGTGATCAACGATCGAGGTTCTGTGACCGCGGTTTCGTAGTCGTTAACGCACGTGTCCTGCGGGCTATGCGGGATCCGTGCACGTGTCACGTGTGCCTATAATACGTATAAATATATTATGGGGTCCCTCGGAGCAACGTATTCGACGATCGTATTTTCCGTATGAAAATTCGCCCCCGAATCAGTCGGTCGAAATTAACTCACTTCCCGAACAATAAACGACAAAGAGACTATTTGTACGAGTGATGGACAAGTGCAGGGGATGCAAATTTCGTATGTAAGAGACAAGTGCTGCGTTTTTATCCCTTCGTGTATGCCATAGGCTGCGGGAGGGGGATGACCGTGCGAACCTATGCAGCTGTTCACCTTATCGAAGAAGGTATGAGCACCTTTTCGTACATCGTGTAAGTATACTTGAAATAGAGGAATATAATCAAAGAGTTATGACGGTGCGTACAGAAATATGAGCGAAATGATATGAATGAGCTAACAGACGCAGCGGGGTATTTCTTTTAATATTTATATTCATATACATATACCAATGTGTGTATATATACATATATATACATATACGCGAAGATCGCGTGCGACGGGATGTGTGTAACCGTAAACGGCGACAAGACAGCCGGTTATTAAAACGTCGGGTTTTATCTATTGTCTCAACATCAGTTTTCGTATTTTACACGCAGAACTATAGAGCCGATCATGGCCTGGATCTGTAATAACGAAGAAAGATGCAGGCCGGATTTAGAACCTAAATGAGAAAATGGTTGATTATATATTTCTCTACTGGTGCTTTCAATTCCTGCGCTTATCAAACGATCCTCTATTTTCATTTAAAAATACGCTCCTCCCCCACACCTAAAATCCATATATGTATGTAGTATGCGAGCTACACGCCTGAAATACTCCATTCCGTAGTTATATCATCAAGTTTACTTCGTTTTAATTAAGACCGGATAGTCGTTCACTCGACAACTGACGGGCCACAGAAACGCCCTGTCGACTTATACTGTAAGCAACTCAGGGAATTAAAACCTGAGGCACAGCTGCTGCACTCGTGGATCGGAATCGGGATCTGGATCTGGATCTGGATTGGGATCGAAGGTGTCCCGTGGATCTAGGAAGGGTGTGACGCCCCGCATATTGGAATGAGTATACGACTACACCTCTTTACGGTGGTGGGTACATACCTAATACAAGTACGACGTCCCGTGTGACAACAAATGCAGAGATACAATCCAGATAATAACACGGTTTGGTCAGCTCACTTTTCTTTCTATTATACATATAGCCAGGTAATATATAGGTGCCATGCCTATAACCTACCACGTGGAGCTGGGTAAGTATCTACGACTATAACAGAGCCCGGAAGTGGAAACGGTTTTATCTTGGACACCAAACGAACACACAGGTGCGTCCGCCCTTTCATTATCGCGGTCAATAAATTTCGTTTAAAAGTTCGTTTAATTGCTCTCGCTCCGGCGGTCACCCGACACCTTTTGCAGTCCGTGTTTCAGTCTCAGGTTCAGGTTCAGGTTCAGGTTCAGGTTCAGGTTCAAGTCCCAAGAGAAGCTCGTCCTCGCCTAAGAGTGTCTCTTAATGCGTTTTCCTACTCCAAACTCGATTTCAATTTATTTAGGAATTTTTCGAGCGAGGTAAAGAATTAGAAAAATGAAAAAAAAAAAAAAAAAAAAACAATATAAAGGGGTACAATCGCTGTAAATAATTTTACCGTGACGTCGACTATGTCGAGGTTTCCGATGTATTAGCGGTGTAAAGCTCCGTTGGCACTAAGTGCTGCTTTGTTCCCTCCGTAAATCACTTGGGTTATGATATTTCGAAGGTTTATGGTTTCGGCAAGTTACGGATATAGGTAAGGGTACGCAAGGGATAGAGACCGGAGGGAGTTCAAAACCCAGTCGAAAAATGGCTGGTCAGTTTCAGAGGTGGGACGAAAAATACCGTTTTAGACGGTTTTTTGATTTCTCTTGTTTTTGTTTTTTCTTCGTTTTTCGAAAGAAGAGAAAATTTTTATCTTGTTAAAAAAATTTTCAGATTTTTCCGCTTCTATGTCCGCCCTCACTTCGTACTCGTATCGTGACCCGGGGCCAGACAAACGTGCAAGAATGTCGCGATCGTCGCTACCGAAGAAGTCGACCGAACGCTTAGGCTGCTGCATCACCTCCTACGCCCGAAAGACTGGGAGCTGAACGTTCGAAGAATATAAATCCCAAGATCACCGACCAAGGGACTTGGTTTGATCAAAACTCACGGTTTCTTCGTCGAACAGTTTATCTATGCGGAGTCTAATAACCCGCCTCTTTTTCCCGCGGTTCCCACAGGCAGCTATATCCCTGAATGTCGCCGTGGGAAACCCATACGTGATCCTAACAGAATGAACCATGTAACCACATCTGTTATTCCCAAGATCAGTGATTCATTTTTGGCGAAAAAATTGCGTTTAGATAAATATTAATCCTCATGACAGACGGAAACAGTTTAGTTACCGAGTCCCTCGTGTACAGCGTTATTCTGGCCTTGTTTCTTTTTTTATTACCATTTTTCTATATTTTTTCTCATAGTAGTAGTGACAAACGGTGAAAGGAAGACTCTCGGATTTATTGTTTAACCGACGCTTTGGCTGTACCATCAATTATACTGATTCATCAGTTTAAAAGACACTATTATATCATACGGGGTTTCATGTTCCGTAAATTTATTACCGTGACGTGATAGTCCCAGACTTGTTTCATGAAATGTACATATACCTGCATATTATATATATACCTATACCTACCTAGATGGGTACTATACGTTGAAGTACCAGTACTAGACAATTGCTCTCAAGCATCAACGAAATGAGTTAGAATTTTCGAGTTCATTATTGTTCGATTCAAACTTCCTCTAATAACCCGACGTTATTTTCCTTTATTTTTTGATATCGCATGCATTCAGCGAAACATTACTCAGCGAGACCCGCGAATATCCTCATCGCGATGAAGCCACGACATAATCTTCTCACATTGAATCGGTGATTATCACGTTACCGAAATTTATGGCTGCAGTGTAATACACGTTAAAGTTTGTTCAAAGTGTTATTTTTTTTTCTTTTTCTTCGGAATCCACACTTTTGATCAATTTTTTATGTTGTATTTCATTCGTACCCAGATGAGGCCTCGGTATCGTATATAACGGCACGGTTTGATCCACTGTGATTAATTTTTCCACATCTGAGTTCGTCGAGTCTAAGCGAAAATCAATTGGATAGGTATATTTTGGACTTTTGGTATACGTGGTTGGCGATAAACTACGACCACTTAGTACTTCCTCTCTCGCTTGTATCTCTTCCGCTCGAGAGACCCGTAATCGTATAAGATCCAGCGAAGCTTCTTCTTCTTCGTCTTCGTCTTCTTCTTCTTTTTCTTATTCTGTGTTCTGTCGCACGTTAATCGCTCACGAAAGGAAGAAATAAACCAAGTCAATAATCACCCGTCAACGTAAGAAACTATTTATCTCTAAAGAGATTACAACAATTTACCTAATTAAAATATACCGGGATAGCGAAGCGGTTTACTCAAACTTCCGCACCACATTTTTTGTATAAAAAATACTTGCTCTCCATACCTCAAATATTTCAACGATATGAGCGATAATTTATATCGTAATTAATTATAAATTATAATATAAAGAACAAACTATTCCTCGATTCTCTCATCATGTGTCTGTGAAATGTCCTGAGGTAATGGGAAAACGCACGTCCCCGTCGTAATGTATAACATATAATAAGGAGACGCAGCTGAAGCCAAAGAACCCGGGTGTTCTTCGAGTGGGTATATATTGTTGTTATTATTTAACGCATTAACGACACGTTAATACGTCCGATGTTCGTGCAGCAGCAGTATGTATATGCGTTTACGTGACGCTATGTGTCCACTAACATATAAAACGCATTAAACCCATATGTGATATATGTGTAATAAGTTACGCGTACTTCTATATTATATCGCCGTAGAATCTGTACCGTCCGAGTCTATGGGCAGGTGCTTGAAACTGACCACTTTGACCACGCGCCTCTAATACATCCGATTTTTTAGTCGATTTCATATCGATATCTCGCTTCTACCTATACGGGCTTCCCCTCAACTTCTCGAGCTTTTCTATCCGCCCATTCATACCCGCCTAAATGCCTATAATTTAGGAGTAAATTACAGGGTAGCGTAACCCACACGCCTGCGGTCGGAGTTCATCATTATTTTTTTTTCCTCTTTTTATTTCATTCGATCTTTCCTGCTTTTCAATTACCTTTTTCTTCTATTTTATACTTATTTTAGAGCTCGTTATACGCGGCTTTATATGTATCGGTACGGAGAACCCGAACCTGAACCTGAACCTGAACCTGAACCTGAACCTGAACCTGAACCTCCACTGGCTTACCGTGCACGTACATACGTGCAGCGGTTGAAATTTAAACGAAATTACTATGTTTACTCTCGTGGGCGGCTACCTATTCTATTTCTTACCTCACCAACCGGACCCGAACGGTTGTCTTATAATGACATCTAAATCTTCCCTTACGGGACGGGCCCCAATAAGTATCATTATTTTCATTGCTGTTTGGTTTGAACAAACAAATCAAATATCCACCGCGCGTGCCACAGCTGCCGCGTATTTTATACTCCTCGTTATAAAAAAAAAAAAAAATAATATGCGTATATCTCTTTCTCATACCGTCATGAAATTGGCAGGATTTTATCCATCTGCAAGTATTTCTGCGCGCTATGAGTATACGATGTAAAAATCATATTTTATTTAAACGATAAACTCTTTCCTCTATATTGAATTGCAAATTTTTTAAGCGCGGTACGTATACCTTCGGAAGAGTAATGGCTGTCTAGTGTCTCGTTAAATAAAATAACGATCTTATAGATCATCGTAAAAGATTTGTTAATAGTTTGCGAACTACTTCCATTAATCATCAGTTACCGATATCGCGCTCCGCTGGAAACACTAGTAAATTACACAACGATAACACGTGTGCCAAAACTATTCGACAAGGTTTTCATTAGCGAATGCCAATTTTCGCCCGAAGTAACAATAACTCCCTCTGAATTTGATGATAGTTGACTAAGATATGATTAACGAGTGAAAAATCAGTCGAAAAATCATTAAAACCGTGAAAACTAATGAATCACAACCCACGCGTTTCTCTATTAACAAAAACTCACCTCCTGTTGATGAATGAGATATTCCGAGGCTGCGGATGGCGGGGGTAGTTCCGGGTTGGTCACCTCTTGTAGGAGTCCCACGTGCTCCCAGCAATCTTCCGACATGTCCATGCTGCGGCGTCTTGATTAATTAAATGTCACAAACGTATACGTGTATCGTATCGCAGATATAAAACAGTAATTAGTTTTCACTGCACGAACGATGATTTATATATAATAAATTATGTAGAAAATTATTGTACATATATACATATACCTTTGGGTATATATAGGTAGTTATATAATTATTATATTCTGTTGTTCCGTTCACTGAATGAATTTCAAATTTTTATACAAGTACATCTTCGACGTATAGTAATCAGGGTTGAAAGATCTTCTGCCCTTTATAACGACGTCTTCACATCACTTTGTACATAGCATATAGATATGGTGAAACTTTCTTCTCCTAATGGCTTTCACAGTTCTAATTTCTTTTTTGTTTCTTCTTCTTTTACTTCTTTTTCTTTTTCTTCTTCTTCTTCTTCTTCTTCTTCTTCTTTTTTCTTTCTTTCTTCTCTTTTGAGGACGAAGGGGTCTACTCTGTTCAAGAGGAATAGAATTTGGTACCGTACCTCTCGCGGTAGGTACCTAATACACTACACGTTGCGCGGATAACCACCGGCTAGAGGTGACCCACGGGTGGTGGTCAGTCGGCGAGGAATGAAGTCGCGGTCCCGGGTTAGGTTGGACCCGACGGAGTTGCAGCATTAGGGGCGCCCCAGGAGGGGAAACGGGACAGAACTTAGGGAGGGAGGGCGGGAGGGAGGGAGGGAGCGACGAACGGGAGAGTAGCGGGGAAACTGGAGGACTGGAGGACCAACTCCAGGAGGATCGGCGTCGATACCTGCGCCCCTTCGATGGACTATCACGAAATTTCAATCCTCTCCTTTTATTTTCTCTCTTTCTTCTTTTCTAATTCCCGTTTCAAACGATATTCTTACAGGTATAGGATAAATCGTTAGGGAATCGGCCAAACCGGTAAAGCCACAAAAAATAGGTGTAGCGAAATTTCCTACGCTTCGGTACAGAGATTGGCGATTTATTCGAGCGAGCTGTACAGTTTGATGCCAGTAATGATACGATTAGCTCCGTCGACGCGAGGACTATGGCGGGGTAGTTTTGAACGCGCGTGCGGGACGCGCCGCGTCGGCGTGACTGCGTCACTGCGGATTTCAGCCCGGCGTCGTATCGAGGAGAGCGTTGCGTCGAGTCGCGGTAGCTGAGAGCGTAGATAGGTGAGCTCCTCTTTCGAGCAACGGACGCAGGGTCGCGGCGTCGCGGCGCTGATCAGCCCTGGCTGTAAGCCACGTGTAGATACGCGGGCGAAAGTGCGCGAACACTCGCCCCTGGACACGCGGAGGCCTTCGGCTAGGGCTCCACTATAGACCACTAGGAGTCAGCCCCGCCTGCGAACCGCTAAACCAGGATAGACGTGGTGGGGTTCCTCGCAACGGGAGGCGGCACTCCGAGTTTTCCCACCTCGACGTTTATACTCATTTGAGATAAACATTTTCACATTTTCAATACACAGCTGATCCGTGCGCACTTCGACGTCGTTATATAAAAAAAATGGCATTTCATATAGTTTTGGTAATTAATTGCTTGAGGGTGTTGAGAGAAATAATAAGAAATTTTCATTATTTCTCATTGAGTATTTTCGTCTAGAATTTATTCAAACCGACTGTCGCAGGTATATAGAGAATCGTGGATATATGATATAGAGAATAAGGATCGTATCAAGGTTGACGTTAGATCCGACGATCAAATAACAGATCGTTTTATCGTTAGATCTTAGAAAAACAGAACATTTTTGTGAATTTTTAAATATCCCCACGCTACGAGGTCATAATCCGGTTGATATGACTCTTATCTAAAATCGCAAGATTTATGGGACATGGTTAAGAAAGCGAGTCAGTTGAGATGTTGTTTTGAAATTCTGGAAATATAAATTGCGATTGCGACACGTTTTATAAAATTTTTTTTATCTAAGTAATGATCAGTCATGTTATAAGATTTGATTAGAAATAGAAAAAAAAAAATTTTTACTAGAGAAATCGAAAAGTTATGTTCAACCTTCGCGGAAGGCCAATAGACGCATAAAAATGTTCACTCGTGTATATAAAGTCCATGTCATTCTCGCAAGACACGATTATCTTATTTTCAAATTTGTTTCGTAGTCTATCGGAGAGCTAGAGAATTCCAAAATATTACACACACATGTACAGATATCAGAGTGCAAATGGACACAACTTATATTATCGATAGTTTCCGTCATTCCCGTTGGTTTCTTCCGTCAGCATTTAGCTTCAGCATTTTTAAACTAGTAGATTCTATCTGTCGGCAGACCGGGGTCAATTGAGTTAAAATCGATAAATATTCATATAATAGTCTCCACGTGCAGCTCAGCTGACACAAATGAACATCTCCTGGTGGTAATAAATTGGGAAATGGGCCTGTTTTATTAGGCGCTACCAGTCCCGGTACGTAACTGATACCTACGGGTATTTTTATTTCTCACTACTTTACACGGAAAGAAATCTCTCGAGTTATTAACGATATTACCCTTTGATTAACCGTAATTAACCGCTGTCTCATCCACTGCCATATATACCGTATTGCTATTCGAGTCACAATCTCCAGTGTTATGGTCAGTATTCATCGTTTCTATACATTCACTCTATGGGGAGATGCTGATATCCCAGCGGATAGAACCAGTGTGGTTATTGCAGTTATTGCGCGAATACCCCATTGAAATTCATTTCCAAATTGGAACGCGGACCTCTGAACTTCCGGAAACTTGCATGCGGTGAAGATTATAGTTATAGCTATACTGATCGAGCTAACATAAATCAACCCTTATATTTTCTAGTCTATATTTTCGAGCTGGTCCGGAACTAGAAGAAAGTTCTATCACCATTATACCGGGATACCGGTTAAATCTTCAGACCGTACAATGCAGTCATTAGTCATATTGGTTTCGGTACGATACTTCACGAGTTGATCAGCTATACTGATAGAGTAAGATTTTCTGCACAGTCATGCATAAATAGCAAAGAAAAAAGTTACCCTTCCATAGCAGATGCCGCTGTCGCAATGTAGCAACCACCCAATAATATCAGATTGGCTAAATACCTGTAAAATTTACGTTCAGTTGTCTCGCTTTTTATGATAGAGGTTCAGTTATACAGCAATACCAAATTGTCCATCTGACGAACATAGAATAATAGTACAACCATACCTAGAATCATAAGTCTACTTGTGGAACATGCGCGTCTTGCCAGGATAACTGCAGAACCATAGTTCTTAACGTTTGTTACGATATTTGTATCGGAAAGATTGGATTATGAAAGAGTCGTCGGTCCCGCACTATGAGAATACGATCCGCGAAAATTGACTCTTTTCACTCCACCCTAGTGTACACTAATCAGCCAAGTAATGTTGAATAAATTAAATCACACAAAGAATTTAATGCGCGTGTGAATGTACTAAAGATCGAGCTCAATTTATTGCCCAGTTCCCTTCGTTCGTGATAAATTTGACATCATGCGGTACTTATCCGTGTCTGGTAATAGGTGTGAGCTCGTCGGCGGTCCTTGTGGAAAAGAGCTATACTTAGAAGCGGGTGCCAACTTCGTGCTTCCCACTCCTGTTAGCTTATTGGACCCGATAAGTGTGTCCTGTGACGCTGGCGCTCACAGGTTGTCTTAATTTTCGATGCTGATTGAGAATTAAATGAAAATTGCCATTTCACCGGTCAAACTAACGGTTTTATTTAAAAACGTTAGTAGTGTAAGTAAATCTGTGGTAATGTTTCGGACATTCAGGAAGAATTCGAAAATCTATTCGGTATGCCGCAATGGCTTGGTGGACCTTCGTAAAAGGGCGTAAGTTCAACTTGACTTGACTCTGAAGGCCGCTCCTGAGTCCTGGGTAATAAACTTAATAGTTGGTTTTATAGTTTATACATTCATTTATTGATTTTGATACGTTTGTACATAGAAATATACATTATAAGAATATATATATCATTTTAAAAAACCTGTTTTGAAAGTTTGATTTTTGAGACCTGTGTACCGTGCGTGAAGTACCTTATTTTCGAAGGGTGAAGAAAAGAAGCGTTAGCGCATGCGCACATCGCAAATACTCTACTTTACGTACTGGTGCTTTTTCCGCCCATGCGCAATTCGAAGTAATTCAATTTTACGCACTGTGTCATGGCAGCAGGCAGTAGCGATGTGAGGCTCTGCAGTTAATTAACGAATCTGTCTGTCAAATCGCAGGGAGTTACAAAAAATATCGTGTGATACAAGTGCGGATAGACAATACCTGTCTCCTGTCATTACGGCACTCGCCTTTCACTCATGCTGCAAATGACACTCGTCGGATATTGCCTACCTTTCGCACGTGTATCACAATATACTATTTTTTATCAGTCTGGTTTTCTTGATAGGCCCGAAGGATTTCTTTCCGTGCGTGTAAACCGCGTGATACGTGTAGGTTCAGGAATTGACTGACTTACTTAGAATTAACCGATTCGTATATTTAGAAATGAATTGCGAACGAATCGCCGACCATAAAACGATTGCCAAATCATAAAATAAAATCAAAATTCGTGTACATTGATTGAGAAATTTTATTCTCGTTCAGTGTAAATGATAGTGGTCATACATCACATTAACTCTTCATCACGATCGCTGATGATGCTATGCGGATGTAGAGGAACTATTTTTTATCACATAAAAATTTTATTCACGACTCGGATGTCTCGAGGAGCGGATTTGAAAGTGTGATTTTTCTGTTCTGATTCCGTGTTTGTAGGGTATTTACCTTGACATGTAGCTAGTCTTATCTGCGCTAACAAGCGACAACGTTATATGTGAATTTAACATGAAATTTATATATGAACGAGAAACGCTGAAAGCGAACAAAGCCATTGTGTATGATTTTAAACGAGGTTAATTTATATTAAGCAACAACTTCTATATTCACTTATTTTGTTCCTTCGACCGTAACTTATAATTACTTAAATTCTACCCGTCGTTATGTGAAGTTATACTTATTAGCCAGGAACGAGAAAACAAATACTAAGAATATGATGGATAATATTGCCGATTATTTTTATTCAAATAAATAATTTTTAAGTAACTAATTGATTATTCCAAAAGGCAAGAAGTATATTGCTCTATTTTTATCTCGTGTATGGGATATACAGTGAGGAATAATTTCAGCCGTAAACATTCGGTTTGATCCAAAGTGCAGCTGAATATATAATAGAAACTCTAAATTGGGGAATAGCCGCAGCATCTGTTGTATATACGGTTATCCACCTAATTCACCGAGTCTCTAGACTCGACAAGTACAAATCTGAGCATCACATGCCTTAGTCACGTGTATTTGGAATTCGCATCATTGCATTGGCTAACTGGCAAGCTGAAGTGTGTACCGGTGACATTAATATACGCATAAAGCTCAAGCGGCGCTTTTGAAAATCAACCAGAAGTACGAGGTGCAGCGAGAATCTGAAGACGGCGGAGAGGAAGAATAATAAGAAGGATAAGAATAAGAATAAGAAGAACCACGAAAAGAATAACCAGACATAGAAGAGAGACACTCGGATGTATGCCCACGTAGGTATACCTCGAAGCTACATACAGAAGCCCATGCAGAACAGCACAGAAGTTCCATGTGACAGGCAAATGAAGCAAACTAACGAAACAAAGCGTAGAGCATAGCCGGGTTAAGCAAGTTAGACGAAGGTAAAGTTCAGATGAGGATTGTGCTTTTCAAAAAGCCGCCAACGTATGGCATTCTCATATCTCATCATCTTTCAACCCCTTCGAGGTTCCACGTCAAAGTTGTTAGCCGTGTAAGAGCGCGCGTGAGAATAATCATAAAATTTGATTCCCTGATCGTTAGGCTATAATCTAGACAATCACAAATCATAAAATAAGATGACAATTCTTGGACCCAGAGAAACTCTATTCTGACTTTGGTTTTTAGGTAATACTCGATTCTTTCGAACGATCGTATCTTTGACAATAAATCAAGCATCATTTTCTTACTATAGTCAACTGGCTAATAGACCCGCGGTAGCCAGTCACTAGTGTTAGCCAAAGTCCTTAGTACTTAGTCAATATGTGCTTTGACCACCGCGATTACCGCTGATGGTTTATTTGATACTTTACATCCTAGGGTATTATGGGACTTTGCACGTAAGCCTAGAGTGCGTTCTATGAACGAGAACGAAAAAAAAAAAAAAAAAAAAGAAAATAAAAAAATTGCATTATCGTAAGTGCTAGTGTAATGTACGAGCGTTCTCCAGCATCTCTTGCAAATGTCTATATGCATAAATTCCGCATCCTTCATAAATTGCGTCTCTTTCATCATTTTTTTGATTTATTTTTTTTTTGTTTTTCTGCTTCATTCCTCAAGTACATAAATATAATACGAGGTAAGAGCTCAGCAGTTCTTCTCAGTATAAATCCAAGCTACTGGGTATAGCTAAAAGAGTTTATTGTTGCAATTTGCGATACGACGCGTAGCTGTATCGGATCGCCGGCTGCACATTGTATTAGTTACGATTAATAAGAATTTAATTGTTATTGTTTCTTGGACGTTTGGTATTTACCCACCTATACATATATATATCTATACCATGTATACTTATAAAGACAAGCTTCAGGCGTAGGTATATAAAAATGTGAGTGGCTTGTACGTGCTTAAAAATCGTAATTTCTCTTATTAACCGCCGCGACTGGTAGCTACCATGATGATGCGGGATGTACTGACCGGATTCGGCAGAGTCGCGTATCGTTCGGCAGATATATATCGAAAACACGTTTTTTGTCCGCATAAATCAGTTAATTAACGGAAAAAAAACGCAACTCGCTTGCCGCCGTTTCTAAGAGCTCGAAGGGAAGAGGGAGAGAGAGAGAGAAAGAGAGAGAGAGAGAGAGAGAGAGCAGGAGCACAGGCTCCTCGCCGCGGCATCGCCATGGCATGGCATTCAACTGTGGACCACTCACTGAACCAGCTACAGCTACAGCTACAGTTACTCTTCTCTTCAAGGCGCCCCGGAATTTTCTTGACAAAAAACTAGACGGTGATAATGTTTCGCTTCGATGTGGGGGAGCACGTCGCGCATTCTTCTATATGGCCGGTACTACGAGACTCGAAGGAACCTGAAGAGCTATGAGCTATAAGCTTGACGTGTGGACCTTACGCTAGTATATGATATACGACTATATACATATATATACTTGAATATATATATATATAGATAGTTTTACCTCTGGTGGATCAAGCTTTACTTTGCGATAGAGCGGCGCCGTTTCGCCCGTATCTTGCGCGGCACGAAGAAGGAGCTGATCTCACTCAGAACTGCATATGCATATATAGAGCTATACAGCTCCAGCTGCACGCTTGGAGTCCCTATAGTGTCCGTAGATCCCATGTCCCTGACGGTAGATCACGGGGGTTTTAAGCTCTTTTGTTATTACGTATGCATAAGCGCGAGCATAAACAGAAACGGGGCAGAGAAACACGCGGGAAACACTGGTAGATGATATCGGACAGCGCAGAGATGCACCTCCGGGCGACGCGGCCCTTTGTCTTTGACTCTCTCCGCTCTTCGCGGCTTGAACTCTGCCTGACCCTCGCTCCGCTCTTATCCCTAACTTTTTCTCTTTTCTACCCTGGGTTACGCCGACTTACGATTATACAGCCCTTTTTTAAACGAGAGGTACTTTATACCCTTTTAGAAACAGTCCTTCCATCCTTTTTCCTCAAGATTAGGGATTACGCAGTGAAATTTATGAGAAATTCGACTAAAATTGAACTCAAACAAAAATATTTAAAATTTTAGTCAAATTTCCCCGGGGATGTATAGCTACGTGGATATTTGTCTGACTTTAGTTCTTGAAAAGTTCAGTTTTTGAAAATCAATTTATTACTCGTTTTTTAATTAGAGAAATCAATTATGCAATAGAATGTTTGACGGAGAAGCTTTCGTCACATCTGCATAGTTTTTTAAGAAATTTCATTTTCATCGGTAGTTAGACAAATTCGAATTAAAACGTGAGAGTAATGAGGATGATTGTATATAAGATGACATATGGGTGTGTGTGTGTGTGTGTGTGTGTGTGTAACATCGATAAGTGCCGCAATTATTATTCATTATTTAATTAGAATATTTTAATGAAAACAGTTTAATTATAAAGGTACCGTGTCGCTTCCTGTCCCTGGTACTGGTACGTGTATATAATACCGGCACAACATAGACGCAGAATCACTCACACGAGAACTTAGCCCGCGGGAGAGCGTGCAACACGCATTCACTCCCGGTCCTCCAAGTGTGCTTTGCCGGTGTGATTAGTAAGGTCGTTTTTCTAATTACTGGTTATAATAATAGGAGTTGTTACTCCCCCACACTATCGCGAATATGTGTACCAGCGTTTCGCAATCAACGATCGTACAAAACGAAATTTTTATATTTTATTACTATACCGAATGTTATTCGATTGTATAGATTCAACTCGTACATATAATAGTCTATTTAATGAAAGAAGTCGATATTATATTATTTTTTTGTTTTATCATTACGTGAAAAATGTCGATACATCGTATAAGAAAAATGTTCTCCATGCATGAGCTCTGTAGATTAATTTTAAAACGGAGCTCAGGCAATTTTTAGCTCATTTTCCTAATTATACTTAATATTATGGTTATTCACGTTTTCAATAAAGATAATTATTGTAAAATGCGTTAATAGATAATTATTTCAAAATATTTCTCTTTTTTGAAAATTTTTCTTCTACCATTTATTAACATTTTTTACGTATTGGAAAAAAAAAAAGAAGAAAAAATATCGACGTATTTCGAACCACCCTAATATATATACTATATAGCTATATTTAATTCGCTTTTTCTCGCTCTTTAAGACGTAATAAATTGATTCCTCTCCGTAATTTCGCTTCGCCTCGGTATGCTACCGCTGAAAATATCGCCAGTTGTAAATTAAGCGGAAATTTATCGCGTCAGTTAGTAATTACGCGTTGAATAAATATAGGCGTGCAAGTACGCGTCCGCGTCCGCAGCTATAACCCTCCTCTTACTTCTCCTTGTCCTCCTGCTCCGTCTCGAATGCTCGCCAACTGGCAGGGACAGATTGGGATTAGCCGGTCCTCCGAGTAAACTTCGCGCCTCATCCCCTCAAATTGCGAAGAAATTCCCCGTGTATATAATTTGACATGAATATTTGTCAATTTTATTAATTAGTTTTTACACATTTTTTATACCAACTCATAAATTATGTACAAAGCTTATATACTATACATAATAGACGTGAATTCATTATTTATCTATATAAGTGTATATAGGTAATAATAAGTGAATCACAGCGTCTAGATATTAATTCGCTGGAATTTATGCCTATATGGATGGCGTGTATATAATACCAAACCGGGATCCATATACATATAGATATTTATACAACTACTTTGCGTGCGTAAAAAGGTATAATGATACGATGTACGTGCGCGATGTAATTCTGAAACGACTACGGTTTGATATAGTGATTAAAATAATTATACATATATCCCCGACGACTTAAGGTTCAACGAAGTAAAATAATAAAGAGGATTTTAATTTAGTTGTTGTTATTAAATTAATGCACATAACAAGGTTGTGGTTTGAAATTAAAACGGATAAATACTTTATGCAATACCTATGCGGCACTTTACCCCCATTAAACAATTATTTTTCAACGTTCGTCGTATTTCTCGAAATAATTATTCCAATTAGTTATCTCATGCATATGTTTCATCACGGGAACCCGGTAGACAATTTTAAATATAAACCAAATGATTATTATTGAAAAAACTATTATCTCAAATGTCAATACTTATTGACAAATAATATATCGAAATATAATATGCTTTATCCTCTATATTCTGGGACAAAACTAAACGTTTTTGAATCTTTTCATTCGTGTATAAAGGATAAAGCATACTTCGTGCTAGAATGTCGGGATAATTTGAATTTTGAATATGAATCCAAGTCCCGCTTCGATAGTATCGACAGTCGAGTATGAGTCGATAATAGGGACAACTCCGAGCGTTGTAGCGCTGCGATCGGCACAGTGTCAAAGATGGCGACGCCCAGTGAGTTGTCTTTGGAAGAAATTCGTAAATATTTATTAGAAAACGGTGGTTCAGCCCGTAACCACGACTTGGTTAAACATTTTAAGAAGTTTTTAACGGATCCTGATACCCGAGGTAAGTCGTGGTTTTAAAAAACAGTGCGTGTCTATCGCTGTCTGCGATATCTTAACCGTGAATTCAGTGTCTAGCGCATGACCTCAGTGTTACGCTATGCGGTAAACACGCCCGTGGTACTTTACTATATCTGGATATAAACGGCAGTCTATTGTACCCTGAAACATTCTTTTATCTTACTTTCAGTTGAAGCGAGGAATAAGTTTAAAGACTACGTTAATTCTCTGGCTACTATTAAAAACGAGGAGGTAAATATCATAACGTCATTTTATTTCTAACTTAATCTGACAGTAGAGAGAAATACGACGACGACTTGTTGCACGCTGCGCGATGTTGCCAGATCTTTGAACGTCAAACTATAACCCGCGGTCTTTCAATTCAAAACTACTCGCTTCGATGTTTATTATATTACATTACGAAACTTGTACCAGTCTATTGTACGATGTATCGAGTTTCTGTCATATAAGAAGCGATTGCTGCTGCCCCATTTCAAGCTATATCATTATTATAAATTGTTATCATTACGTGTTTTAAATTCAGTTATTCACCGGTTGAAATAACGATATTTTAGCTAATTATAGAGATTTCATTATCGTGTGAAAAGTTCCTTTCTTTCTTTTATTTTATTGTTTTCATTATTCCAACGATCCTACGTCTCGCTGATTATTTCTGCTTATAGTATATTCAACTCGTCATTCAGATTAGAGATTCGTTCTGTACTCATTTTCCATCATGAAAATGTATACCATTCATCGGGCACGATCCATAAAGATTGAAAATTATATAAGAATTTATTTATTATTCCGGATAGATGAATAATTTCTTGCTAAAAATATCATTTTTTATTCCTCTGTCTTGAAGAATAAAAATTTCATCCTGAAACCCGAGCATTTTTCTCGTCACATTCGATAAAATCATTTAATTATTATTTATAGTCTATGAAAAAAAACCTTTTTATAAAACGTTGGATTCAGGAATGAATAAATTCTCCAAGAATTATGAGCAAAAAGAAAGAAAGAAAGAAAGAAAAAAAAAAAAGAACCGAGCATAATTCTCATGCCTGCCAGGATCATGAGCTAAAATCATGGAAACTATTTTCTTACTTTCTTTCTTTTTTCTACTTACACCCGTATCTAAACACTCACGCGATTTTAACCGGTACTCGTAATACCCCTATGTGTTTGTAGCGAGTTTGAATTCGGACAAAGAATCGCGTGCGACAGTATAATTCGCCGTTGCTCAAGTCAAGTTTTTTCGCGTTGATGTATGAGATCTTGAAAAAGAGACGAAAATAATGAATTCAAAAATAAGGGGAAATAAAAAATAATGAATATAAATCAAGATTTGGCAAAGCGAGGGCAACGTTTTCTTTCTTTTTTGTTTTTTTTTTTTTTTTTTTTCATCGTTTTTCTCAAGTCGAATAATAAAAAGTAGAGAACATTTTTTTTTTTATTTTCGAGAGACTCCTCTACGAGTTTTTATTAATTATTTATTTTATTTTATTTTTTTTCTTTTTCTATGATTCGACGATTTCTACAGGGCGAAAAGTACCTCGTGTTAAAAAAAAAATATCGAAATGGCCCACTCTCTTTGGCTACGACCTCGTCGTCTTCATCTACGATTGATAACGAGATACCAAATACGCCGACGACCTATTCCGACGATCTTCTGACCCCTGTTTCACCTCTTCGCGAACCACCGCCGTACAGATCACCGCCTTTAACTTCTCCGATTATTTTTTCGCCCAGTACGAATACTCCGAGTGAATTAAAGACTCGTGATAAAGAGGTTGAAAATGAGTCTTCGAAAATTGAGGAGGACACGGTTCAGGCTGAGGAAAATTCGGGAGTTGGTTCACCGCCGGTTCCTCCGCGTCGTAAAAGTCAGGATAAACTGAAAATCGAAAATAATAAAGAGAACGTCGTTCCTGCAGCAGAAAAGTCGAAATCCACCGATACCGAAGCTTCCCTCAAGGTGAGTTAAGATGGTTTTTCTTTTTTATTGGTTTTTCTATCTTTTTCTTGCTTTTATTCATTTTTTTACCTCCGTCTTTATACCTAGCGGCTGCATGCGCGCCGATTTACAAGCTTCTGCGATAGTTTTATTTGCCACTAAGTGTATGTACAGCTAAATACGTCGCACGAATTTTTTTTTTAGGTATTATATGTATGTGGGATGTTTCTGGCTTTATAAAAAATCTCTTCGATATTTTAGTAGAATGTATCGTTCGGAGAAATTTCGATATACTATTTGATATATATATATATAGAGGTGAGAACGATGATACTTGTCCGAAAATTGAAAAATTCTTAAAAATTATTTTACAGCGTTTAAACCGATGTTCTCTTCCTTTTTTTTTTTTTCTTCTTTCGAAAATCGATTTATCTCAACGATCGACTGTATCCAAAAAATTTCTTCAACCTTAAAAAATCTTCAATCGCGATGCGAATGAATTTTTTTTTTCTCCTTTAGGTGTTTTATTTAGCTACTACAAATTTCCAAAATTTCACCATTTCCTTTGTAGCTTTAGATTCATTTGGACTATGTTTTATTTTTTGCGATCCTTTCTGCGGTGGGTGTCGATTTAGATGTATACCTAGACCGTGGCGATAGTTGGCTTTTCGTTTTACGATTATCTACCCTTTACTATTCACTCGTCGAGACTATATCCCCATTATTATAATCACACACAATTTTCCAAAATTGTATCAGCGATGGTTTTTATATTTTGCATTTTCTAATATATACACGATATGAGTGCGACACTAACATACATATTTGGAAACAGCCGTTTTCGGATGGATGTTGAAGTTAAAAAATTATTTGGAACGATACGATTCAATTTTTCGTTTCCCGTCTCTCAGTGATGAACAGAAATAATTTATTGAATATTTCGAATGATAGACACATATTGTTTAATATCGTGATTAAATCCTGCCACAAAGTCTCTCACGATTTCCGACTCAAAATCCGAATACACCCATAATTAAAAAAAATTATAAATCCGGCTTAGAAAATCATCGAAAAAATATTCAAATCAATTTTATATTATTCCTCACCCGCCTGGCCCGCACAACATGTTTTTGGGTTCACGTAGTACAAGTAATATAAAAATGGGCATGGGTACACGTACCAAATTTTAGAAATTTGAAAACGCACATATTCTTCAAATTAATTTACAATTTTTAATTACATCTAGTTTGTATATTGGTTTAAAAAATTCGTTCATTTGGTAGATTTGTTGCCTGCTGCTTGATACATGCTCTGCGCGTTGTTGAATTTGTGAATTTGTGAATTTTGTATTTATTTTTTGTATCTTCGTACTTTCGTAGAATCGAGTGCTTTTTATTCCTATTTTTGATTTCATTTAGTTTAATTATTTATTTTTATTTTTATTTTTTTTTCTCATCAAGTTCCGTTTTGAAAATTAATTTAAAAAATAGGAGGACGATGGTCCTACGTCCGCGACACCGTCGGCTGAACAGCTGACCGTTCGCGAACGGATGCAACGATTCAACAAGATGGCTAGCGAAACCGATCTCCAGGGCCGTATCAACGGGTCGACCACACCCACTAAGAAACGTTCAGACAAGGTAATTATTACCACCTATTAATAACCCCGCGGGTAGGTACCCTGATGCGGTATAAGAAAGTACCTATACCCATTCCTTCGATAGGATAGCAAATGTTCTGTCGAACGAAATGCCTCTCGATCGCGATGCTTATCTGACGATACTCCTGCCTCGGAAATAATGGAACCGCAAATTGCGTATTAAAACATCGTCATGTCGAACTAGGAGATAAACTATGCGTATAATTATCCCTTGATTAAGGGGGGGGTACGTATGTACAGATTGGAAATCATTATTTTTTTTTTTTTTTTTTTTAATCTCTGATACGCTTTGAAGAAATTTTATATTGTCGCAGTTCTTTTCACACCCGATTACTTGTATCTTGGAGAGATAATTAGAAAATTATTTGAGATTTTTTGGACTTCGACTTACATAGATCGAGGCCACCGAAGAAAAAGTGGTTCACGCAGGGTACAGATCGCGTATTGTACTTCGGAACTTTTCGAAATTATCGAAAAAAAAAAAATTAGCTTGAAATCAAAAAATTTCGTCATCGAAATCAATAAAATTATCGAATGTCATTGGTTTACCCCGAAATTACATCGATGTAAAATATTCTTTTGAAATTTGAAAAAGTTTCGATTAACGATGCTATTAGATGTATCCTAGGGTTCATGAAATCTCAAATAATATTTAACAGTGTCTAAAAATCGTAGGTAATCACCGAAAAATTGGTAAAAAAGGAAACCGAAATCTTTCGGAATTTTTAAAACTGAAGTCTTTAAAATTCTCGTCATAATAGTTTGCATTGGGCTATGCAGTGTTTTAGAAATGAAAATCTTAGGATGTCGTTCTATTATACTATCCTTTCCTTCTTCCGCCGGGAAATCCCTTAGCAGTATATCACAAAGCAAGGACCGCCAGGATATACGACACGGAGGTTAATTTACGGGATAATTTTATCTCCATATCGAATTAACTTGTTAAAGGAACCGCTTTTCAAACTGTCGTTGGCTAGTTCCGGTCGCTTTTCTAAAGTGAAAAACGGAAGTGACGAATCCCTTATTCATTTCCTCGGTGCAATGGATTCAATTTTTTTATTTTTATTTTTTATTTTATTTTATTTGTGAGGAAAGACGGAAATTCACCTTTTTTCTCTTCTTTACTTGTATAACTTTATCAGATTTTTAAGAATTAATTTTAACCTGAATATTAATGCGCGGTAACACCGGTCTTGTCTCGGCTCAAATCAACCTCATGCTATACTTTTTTCCTATTCTTATTTTCGCTGGTAATTTTATTCCCCGAAACTACGATACTCACGTATTCAGGTACCCGACTTCGTTGATCAAACTGATTACCGGGATCGACAGCGTTACTAAACGTATGAAAATATTATTCAAAAACAAAAAGGAGCTAAAAATTATAGAATTGAAAAAAGAAAACACAAAAAAAAAAAAAACGCGTAGAGTAACCGCCGCGCGGGTCAAGCCTCGAAAATTATTATATGCATTTTGAACGAAACAAAAAAAGAAAAAAAAAAACAAATTTGAACGGACAGTTAATTTTTGATTACTGATTAACAAGCGGCTATACGATTTTTCGGTTCTCTCCCTTGCCTCCGGACATCCTCTCCTCTCTCTCTCTCTCTCTCTCTCTGTCGAAAAAAAAAAGGAAATACAAGTCTCAATCTTCGGCTATTCTATAAAAAATTATTATTCACGATGGAAGTCATCGCTCCTGACTAAACCCCGCATAGGTATCTAAGCTCTCCTCGCACGAACGATGTGTCTTGCATATTCAATCACGCGGTGGATATCTTTGACCAGTTTGTGTCGCGTGCCGTACTTTTATAAAGTAATTACGTCATAGAGCTCCGGAGATAAACGTGATTGGTTTAAAAAACGACAAAAATTTTATTTTTGGAGTAAAAGAAAAAAAAAAAAAAACAAAAATCGGCTGTTTTCTGTCTTCATAAAAAAAGTTTTCAGCCCCTGCTCCAAGTTTTCTAAAATATCAATATGTTTTTTTTTTTTCCTCTCTCAAAGCGCACCTGCACCCGCGGCTTTTGATACTTGTGAACCCCGAACACAATGCACTATAAAGTATCAAAAACCCCGTTACTACCACGCTACTAGGTATACATAATGCGATAATTCCTAGTCAACTTGTGGTGCCGAAAAGTTTGTTCAACTTTTATGTAAATTACCTATACCTATAGAAAAAAAGTCCGGGTGGTTTTCAAGCCGTCATATAATATCCTCTGTGTGGTCCTTCGTCAATGAAAATGCAATTTCCGGTAATTACTTGACTGTTAAAAAAAAGACAAGACCGCGCGGCTCCCTTTTCTCTTCGCTTCTAAATACCTACAGAAATTTCTCCCTCTCTCTCTCTCTCTCTCTCTCGCGCTTTCTTTTTGTTCGCTACGATCATCAGCACGACTACAGAGATTAGAATTTCGCGATCTCGTCTTGAGAGATGAAACTTCGAGCCTTAGGGGTCCGGACTGTGTAGGTATAGGAAACTTGGTGACAAGCCCGCTGGGCATACAGAGGGACAGGGTCGGTACCATTTCGTGGCCCCCTGTTTCTGGAATATTTTGCCACCTCGAGGACCCGGCAGAGGAAGAGGAAGAGGAAGAGGAAGAGGAAGAGAAGTAGTAGTAGGTGGAGGGTAGAGGTGGAGGTGGAGGATTACGATGACGACGACGAGGATGGGGACGTTCTAATTAGGATCACGCGTGTTCGCCTCTCGCGCGCGTCTTGTTAGGCAGTTGGTAGTTCCGCGACTCCCACCCCAATCTGTTCCAGCATCCTCTCTCTATTTCCTTCTCTTTCCATTTTCCTCTAGTGGCACGGCACGGCGTCTCTCGTAGCTACTTCTCTCCTCATGGAACTTTGGATTCAGCATAGTTCCGCATACATTAGGGACGGGAAGACTTGGGGTAGTTTGCCTGCTGGCATCAACCGAGGAACTGAGAAGACGAGGGCAGAGCGAAGGGTGTAAACCGCACAAAGTAATCTTACAGAATGTATATGCAAAGAGGGTTAAGCAGACACGGGGTGCTAAGGGGGCCACAGCTTGCGCGATCTGTCCCGAACTTAACTCCATACCTTAGACCCTGCCTAGTTCTCTATGTATGTAGCTACCTATATCCATAGACGTGCAGGTTGTTAGGGACCCGGTTCGTCGCCTAAACTGTCGACTGCTTTCGAGTCCTTTGCCGTAAAATGTGAAAAAACAAAATAAAAGTAGGAAAAAAAAAAAAAAAAAAAAAATTAAACGAAATTTTCGCTAATCTTTTGACGTCTGGTTTGATATCGTTATTCGGTAATTATTAGAACCGCGGTAATGTACATCGGCGAGTATAATAGCCGGTCAAATAATTGCATCGATAAACGATACCGCGGGGTTTTTGCGGTCTTATCTTTTAATCTAAATCTAGTTTCGATGTTGCTGATTGGGCAATTAGTATTTCCCATTATCAACGCTGGAGGGGCGGCCTGTAATTCCCAACGCATTATATCGCTGTTTGTTCTGAAAATATTTTAGTCATTAATCAGAAACCGAAAATTATACTCGAAAGCTGGAGGTGAAATTCATAAAAGTTTAGAAATACAGAAAGAGACGATTAGGTGTGTTCACAAAAAATTTCCAAAATATTTACGCAGCTGTGGAAAAAAAAAAAAAAAACGGAGAACTGATACATCGCGCGAACTGATCACCTACGTGTGTATAGGTATGTTGCATGTTACTTCATTATTGCCTAACGTGTGTTAAAATTAAAGTAAACGGGTGTATAGAGCCGGTCATTTAGCTCTCCAATGTTCTTGTTTTCGCGTATACGCGTTTAGTTTTAATATATAATACAGTTACCTTCCTACAACAGCTTTTCGCGCGTTTGTAGAGGGAAACAGGTTAGCGATGCTGGGCATTTGTTCGAACTCATTACCAGTTCATCTCGAAGGCATACACGCGCGAGGTATATTATCATTTAAATTGGTGTCGTTACCAGCTTCTTTTAAATTTCTTTACTCACGAGAACTTCGGCGATCTCGATCTCCCTCTACCCAGCCCCGACTACATCCGATACACAGATTACCTTGCCTCGCTTTTCATCACCTTGGTACTGCGGGTTCTGGTCCAAGAACGAATTTTTCTAATTTCAATCTCATCCGAAGATCAAATTTCGCTACATTGAATTTCGGAAAAATAAATTCGTCTAGCGATTATTGATATCCTTTCCGATAATTCGACCGATCTCATAGGTGATGAGGAATACCGTTGTCACGTCCTGTTCGCCATCTCGTTTCCCAATATTGAGATAATTGACAAATTTATAGAGAGTCAATTCCTCCCTTCCTTCCCTCGGCTCTATTACTTCGGAGTAAATATTCCTGAACCCTAGACCGCGTATGCACAGGAGTCTGAAAGGTTTCCCGCAGCGCAAGATAAGCCATCAACGCGTACTGAGAGACCCGACGAACGGGCGGGGCTCCCACTCTCTTCTGGGTCACGGTTCCACCGGGGTTTACCCTCGCTGGTTCTAACCTCGTTCCATCTTGGTTCCACGGTGGTCCGGTCGTGGGACCGCGACCTCACTTCGCCCTGCAGTAGTCCTCTTCTTCCTCTTCACGACTATACCTATAATTCGACCTTTAAATGGTTACTATATATCCATACCCGTGTAGGAAGTGATCTAATGAACATTTCTCAACAAATGTACAAAAAGTTTATCAAATATATCGAGTTTTTAATTTTGAATATTTTTCTCTTTCTCGAGACTCTCACGTTGGTATAAAAAGATAGAAAAAAAAAAAAAAACTTTGCTAACTAATGTCAGTTGAACTTTCGTCCTGACACACACCTGTCAATTGCGTCTGTTCACTCGCGTCTCAAGACACGATTCTTACACGACATTAGCCCCAGATGACCAGAAGATAGTGTCTCTCATTGTGAAATGTGAAGGAGGGTGGATCGGTGCCTTGGAGATATTTAGATATTTAGATAGTGTGGAGGAGAGGTGATTCGAAGGGGTATTTTTTATTTTTCATTTTTTTGGGTGGTAAAAGGAGGAAAATAAAAAGAAGAAATAAAAAAAAAAACATCGAGGGGCGTGGACATCTCTCGTTAGTCCTACCCTGACCAAAAATCTCAAAGTGTAGTGATTGAGCGATGGCATTCCTTATTCTTCCTTAGGGGACCTTATAGACGAGAGCTGGCCGGGGGACACGAAAATATTCCCAAGTCACGCGAGTAACGATCAACGAACTAGCGAACCAACCTCGATACGTCCGCATCTAGATTCTCGGTTCTCGTTTCTCGTTTCTCGTTTCTAGCTTCCCGCAGCGGGTGTTCTCTCGCAACTAGGTATACCACTGCGGTATAACTCATCTATAATTTCCAGCACGATTATCCGCCATTACTATTTTACTCTTAACCCATTTATACCCCCTGCAACAGTTTAGCTACCTATATGTATATAGCATAGGTATACTTATGTATATATATATATATATATATATACACTAGTCGCCTAGAAAGATACAATCCAAATATGGCCGCTATGAAGGATTTCGAAAGTCGCGCGGGTTTCACAAACGCACCTAGGTATACCTATATAGGTATAGAAGGTATACGATATACCTATATCGAAGCAGTCTCTTGCGGAGGTTGCTGCAGTCTTTGCGACCGTATAAGCCATGCGCCTAAGAACCAAAGAACCTCCGCGCTTATCGAAGATCTGAGTTGCGCGCGGTGCACCGGCTATTTGTATTCATAAGTCCGCAGGAGGCCGGCGCTCGGTTCTTGCTGCGGGACCGGGTGTCCGTCTGTCTGTTCCTCCAGATCCTCGTCGTCGTTCTCGTATTCGTCGTATGTATATTATATAGGATTTTCTTGGTCCTCTGCTTCGACTTCGTCTTCGTCTTTTCGTAAGTGAATAAGGAGAAGAAGAAGAAGAAGAAGAAGAAGAAGAAGAAGGGAGGGCTACGTCATTCGGCGTAGAGGCGCCCCTCGCCCTATACATCGAAGGTATAGATATACTATACCTTTCTTCCTTCGTTCGCGTTGAACCTCGCCATGGTGTAGTAGAATGTGAATAGTCATCGGGTTATTTAATTTTTCGTGGATCCCCCGGAGCGCGTGTTTGCTCAACCCCGCTGTGAGCACAAATTACCTCGCGACCGAATCACTTCGCTTCACTTTACCGCTCCTCTGATATATCCCCCTTTCACTTCTTCTCATTATCCTCATCCTCCCGTTGGCGCACTCTATGCGGATGAGAAAAACTGAGAATATTGCTTGTTTTTTTTATTTTCAATATTTCTCAAAGAATCGTAAGTATCGGTACTTTTTTGGGAAAACAGCTTAATCCGATCTAACTAACTATATGTATCCCTCATATATCAGCTAAGTTTCACCGTTCAACGGCAACCATTCCTATACGTTTTAACGTTAGGGAGTGTAAAATCGAACGGGGGATCCCTAGACGCGTATAACACGGTCAGTCGAGGTGTGCTAGCGCGCGCTATCTAAATGCTAATCCGTTGAGATGGTACCCGCAGATTACGCGCCGGAATTAGTTCAGCGCGAGAGGTGCGGAGGGATATATCAGGTCCGTGCAGAGACCTAGATGTACATCCATATAGGTAGGTGTATATGTATATATGTAGTTACGTACGTAGAGACGTATAGTACGTATAACATTGTAGATATTGTCGGTATATACAGCGTAAAGTTATGTGTGTATACGAGTATAATCACCCCACTGCTATTGCTGTTGCTGTTGTTGCTGGTGAGTATAACTTGAGTTATAGAAGGTATGGGCCAGCTGAGCGCGGACACTGCTAGTCTCCGTGTGCATGGAGGAAAGATCCTGAGGGATCAGGAGTGACTTTGCGTTTCCAGTTCGTTAGCGCGTGTTAATAACGTTAAAGAGGATATAATAAACTCGTTACCTTAACCAAATCCTCTCGCCCCCTATGTAACGTAGGTATAACGTACTTATACCTACGGCATTATGTGCATAAGCTTCCAGTTGTCACTGGCATTTTGGTGGTTCATTCTTTTTTTTTTTTCTTCTTTTTTCAATCACACTATATCAATGCCCCTATGGCTCGCGGAGTCGGGGATTGATTTGAAATTCAATCTTCGAAACTGAGACACGTGAATATCCATATGGCTTAAGATCAGACTGAATCAATTATACGAACAAAGTACGACTAACACAAGTCGATATTTCGTTCGGATGGTCACACAACTTCTGGCTATCGCGTTCATTCAAGTTTTTATCCACGTGATTTGAAAGTTGAAGGATTTTCAAATCTTGACACTTTTTGATTCCGGTTACGCGTGAAAGACGGCCAAATCAGTTTTCATCTCCTTTCTTTGAAAGTTTATGAATTCAATTTTGGACTCCGTGCCCCTTGAATCCATGGATACAGATTACATGTATACCTATACCTACATCGTAATATATACCCACCGCAAGTTGAAAACGTGTATAACTCACCGGGCAATCGAGCTATGGGGGTTTGGTTTGGGCCGGAACAGACGCGTGAATTATTAGGTAGTAGAGTCGCGATCATCGGGGATGAAATCACGGAATTATATGGTATAGGAGGAGAACACGATGACGAAGGTTGCCCCGTGTGTATAGCTGTTAGAGCCAACGACTGTTCCAGCGTTGCTGTCATCGCAGCTTATATTATTATATAGGTTCTCTCGTAGCTCCATGTTTGGCATACCTAATTCGCTTCGTGGATATATAGGTGGTACCTATACCTATACCTACATAAACCATGAAAGCCGAAAAATTATACCGAACTGCATAATCGACCGCCTATATGAATCAGCCGTAACATAAACCACGTCGTTAGCACTCCGCGAGTCGATAGCAAATCTCGATTATGTACAAACTTCCTGATCAAACTACGGACTCGGTCCGACTTTAAATTTTCAAGGGCTTATAAGGGATGGGGAATTTGAATTTTACCCAGGGTGAAATAAATTACTTCGAGGGGTTAATAAAGCGCGGAAGATTCAACATTGACACTATACAACGAAACCGGGGTGGTTCTACTTCACGTTTAAAATGATAAAGGCCAGAATTTATTACTCTCTTCTCGAGTAATTCGCCCGGGGTTTAAATGTTTTACATAGAAAACAGAAAACGGAAAACAGAAAACAGAAAACAGAAAAGCGAATGGACAAGCCCTGCTGCGGGGTATATGGTATATCCCACTGTACTGTGAATTATTTCACGTACCGTGCACGCAAGTGGGCACGTGCTGCTATGGATAATCGATTGAATTTTTTCCCGACAAATATACATAGGGACGATTTTACAACCGCGTATTGTCCTGCAGCAGAGGATTCTCGATAGTCGTTGTCTTTCGATGGCAACGCATGTTCGACGGAATGCTGATAAACTTTGGATTACGCTCTAATGATAATGATATAGAACTCGGTACCTAGGTATTATCCGTTAAACCAGGGCGGAGTTAACGGGCCGAACTCTGAATCACCCGAGGAGAGTTTTCCTGTCATCGGCAGCGCATGGCCCGTTTGCCCACGGTGAGGACCTCTGGAATTGCCATCCAACGGGACGAACGAATGAACGCCCGACGACGACGCCCATCGGGGAATAAATCAGCAAGGCGCTATCTCCGCCCTGCATTGCATAATCTATTACTAGCTGGTTAAGCAGCCCTTACTCTCCATAGGTATGTGATGTTGTTCTGTCTAGTCGACGAGAACACTCGACTATTTTTTTTATTTTTTTTTTTTTTCATTTTAACAAATTCATGAACACTATAAAAGGTCCGAGGTCAGGCAATGAAAAATTCATATACAGAAATCGGAATACCTTCCGCATCGAAGTTTAATGATTCTATCAAGTCTTCGGAGGGAGTGCTATGAGATAAAATTTAAATCACTGTATATTTCGAGGTGATAAATCCCGCTGGAAAATTTTCATTAATAATTTTCATTAATTATAATAAAGCATGTTTTGGCGAGGTCGTATATTACGCCTCATGACCAGCTGGGAATACTTACACAGTGTTCGGATTATCTTCTCGTCTATTCTATTCCATTCCATTCCATTCCATTCCATTCCATTCCATTCCATTCCATCCTGTTCCTCTCGCACGAGTTTATGATTTACGATTTAAAACTTGTGAACAAACGAACAATTATCATCAGTTTCGTTTTGGAGGAAAGTGAGAGTATAGTTGGTAGTTATAATCGCAGGGGATTAACTTATAATTGTGGGTCTATGTTAAGGCATAGTAGTTTGTCAAGACTCGCGTACTCGAGCTCTGCAGCAGCTAGTCCTTATTCTTCTCCCGACACGAGATCCACCTTATCCCCTCTTTAGAACGTGACTTATTATTCCGTGTGACGTTTAAATGTATCAAATTTTAAGCCCGCCGCTTTTACTTTTATTCCTCAATGGCGTGAAACTATACTAGACAAATTCTATCTTTAGTCAATAGATCTTCTAGATTATAAAAGAATCCATCATCCCATACCACCGACTCACATATCACTTTGCTCCTCTCGATACCTCGCGGAGACTCCGGAAAGTCCTTTTATCCACTCGCTCCTCGACGAGGAGAACAAGCTTCCCAAAAATCCAATTCAAATCCTCAAATTTCCTCCTCAAACTCGCCGATGAATTATTCGCTCGATGCAACCGCGCCTTCCTTACAATCTACGAATATTTCGTCGCAGACGTACCCTCCGGGGTATACGGAGCAAGGTATGAACGCATTTATCACAATATCGGTCCTCGCTAGTATGGGAATTTAGTCGAATATATATCCGCGGGAATTGTTTTGGCCGTAGGACGATTTGGGGATTGGCATGGTCCGATGATCCCCTGAACTTTATAGGAGGCTTCAAAGTTTCGTTCAGTCTTTCTGTACGGTCGAAGGGAGTACTGTCGCGGTTCCGGCTGAAGACTTACTTAGTCCTTCGGGTTGTTTGGTAAGCGGCGTAAAGGCGGGGGACATTTGATGCCCGCCGGCCGCGAAAATGTTTGGCCTCTCTGAGTGTTTGCGCGCTGTTGGTTTTGTATGGATGGCCCCCTGGTTATAATAAAGCTAATTCCAGACCTCTCGAGGCAGCTCGTGCGGCGCTGGTACTGCAGCTTGTTCGTACCTCCACCCTCTCGATATCCACCATTCTCCATCCTCCATCCTCCATCCTCTATCCTCCATACCCTGTCCTCCAACATCCGCTGGAACGCGAAACAGCCAAATGTATTTATACGCCCCCCCAAGGGTCGCCGCTCGTACGTGCCGGCTTATTAAAACGATTCCACCTCGACGAACCTCCGGTTATATACCGAGGGCGAGGAAGGAAAGAGGAGGTCGGGGGTAGCCGGAGTTACATCCTCCGCGGTATGCTATCCTGTGAAAAAGTTCGAGCGCTCAATTCCGCCCCTAACAATCGGTAGCACAGGTGAAATGATCATCATCCCCGTACCTATATCGACCATGGAATTTGAATTCTGGAACTGGATTGTTCCACTCAAGGAACAAGAAAATAACTGATTATTACGGAATACTGGAAAACTGTGAGAACATTTACCAGGAGACTAGAAACTGCAAGGAGTATCATTTCCTCTCGGGAATATCGTTCCTGTCATAAGTTTCCGATCTTTTACTTTCTTTCTCTTTCCTTTTTTTTTTTTTTCTTCTTTTTTCCTCTAAATTTTCGTTCTAATTCTCTTAATTGTTTTTCTTTTTTCTTTCCCTCTTTCTGCCCCTGAAAATTCGCCGGTGCGGTAGAATCGTCGGGTAATTTGGAATAAGCTAAACGAGTCTCGCGAGTGCGAGGAGCCAGCAAGAGCACAATCAGGCATTTAACACCCCGTTGTGCGGAGCCACGCCTATTCTGACTGCTGCAGACGTACGTGCGTTTAATTGTCGGTTTTTGCTCGCGAATCCTCCGCGCCACTGGTATAGGGCCCCACATCGCTCGTTATATGTATACCTACCTACCTTTCGTATACCTTCTACCTAGTACTCCGAACCATCTACCACATTCTAGTTCCGTACACGCCAAGTAAAATTACCCAAGTCACGGATACTGGAAATTAATTGTAGTGAGGTGGGTACCTAGGTACGGTCTGTTTCGCGGTAAATTATCTCGTCGTACACCGACAACCAGGGGCGATGGACATTGTTTAAGAACACGCATCTCGGTTATGCCTTCACGTATTATTCATAGCTACTTGTATTTATATCAATTGACTTCACACCGCTGTTCATTTACACTCGTGCATTCACCCATTCATTCATTCATTCATTCGTTCATTCGTTCGTTCAGAATACGTGGAGGAAGAATAATGATAAAGGAAATAAAAGAAAAAGTGAAATTTACTGGGTTTCGGTGCCTTACTCGAAACTCAAGAGACCTGCAGGCTATAACTTTTCGAGTTAATTAGAGATCTTGGAATGCTATCCCTTGCACCTGTGTGTCGCACTGTTGCACGATTAAACGAACCTCCGCAGGTTCGGAGGGATTTGATCATCCGGGGGCTTAATTAATTCCTGGTGATCTCAATTAAAATATTAATTACTATAGGAAGGAAGGAGAAGAGAGGAAAAATGAGGAGGTACTAGGGCACAAATCCACACATGTATATACACCACGGATACAGACACACACTGATACGTACCCCACTACGTAATATGAGGCCCGATCAACGGGGCCCTCCTAAGGCCCTCGGGGAACAACACCGCGATGCCATTAGGATTAACCCCGTCCTATAAGCTTATCTGATAACTACGCCATTACGTTCTCCGAGCCCGTGCCACGGCAGAGCCTCGTTCTTCTTCCTCTTCTTCTTCTTCTTCTTCTTCTTCTTCTTCTTTCGTACGAGATTCTCTTATACCAACGTACACTAATACGTGTCGGTCCCTCGCGGTTCACTACATTTGCATATCTCATGGGCAACGATCGAGATACCATCGTACAAGTGTCCCCTCTCTCATACCGATCCCATCTGATCTCTTGGTGCTCTCTGCTCTCGCATCTGGGGGGATCGTTTAAAAATCAATCAGTACCGCGTACGCCTCCTCTGACGATCCCCAATACTCACCTTTCGATTTGTATTGGAATTCGGGGAATCATCATAAATTTTCAATGTATTCCAGCTGTTACCCTTATATCAATTATTTATTAAAATTTTTTATTCATTTCTAATATCCAGCGAGAGAAATACTCTTCTACTGGTACTTTCCGCATGTTATCTCAAGCCAGATCTTTGTCCATACAGGCAATAACAACTGCTTATTGAAAAATACGAATGTCGAATCACTGATGTAAGGATAACTCGGTGCGGGCCCCGACTATGGACCCCGTAGCACGCTTATATACTACAATAAACCCGACGTGTGTAAGTGGTGCTAGGCGTCGCACACCATAGCTGGGAACGCTCCACGGGGGGTCAGTGATGCTCAGTGTGATTCTTCCTCGTTTCTTCAAATTCGCACTCCACTCTATTCTCTTATCCTGCAACATTTTTTCCGACTATATTCACAAACCGAAGGATTTAGACAGCGCTGATTTCAGGGACCAGAAAATACACCCCTTCCCTTCCATAAACTTCGAAGCCTAAAATTCTTATTTTTAGTATCATATCCCCCGTCGTTTTACACCCACTTCAATTTCCATTTGAGAACCTGAACGCTTGAAGCCGTGACGAGTGAAAATACAAACAGTTTAATAGGAATGAGTAGTCGTTTAGCGTTCCTGGGACTCGGGGCCCCACTTCCTCGCCTTCGGCAGTCCTCAGCCTCCACATCTCCGACTACTTAGCCCTGCTGGCAGACTACTTCGATAGTATGAAATTCCGCGACTTGATCGTTCATCTTCTGGTAAAAATTTATCCATAAAACTATACGAACGAGAATATTCCATTCCTCTTTCCATCTTTATTATAAACTTTAGCGAAATTTCGAAAGATGAAGAAGAAAAAAAAAAAATAACAAAATTCGCAACGAATGATGGAATAAAAAAAAAAAAATTAAACCAACACGGGGTCCCGTTTATAATAGTTACATAGGTATATGTGTACGTCGTTACGATGGTGATCGAGCAAGGTTGCGTAAGTTTGCGTAACCTCGGGCCCCAGAGCCTCAAAGAATCAATTATTGGATCCATATATCAATCTGATGGTCGAGCACGATGGTGCTACGCGGTATCCCGCTGTTTTACGTCGATCCCAATCCCCCCGTTCCTTTCCTTCGGTTCTTGGCCGGTCAGCCAACAGCACAGCGGAACAGAGAATATCTACAACGATATTACGACGTTATATGAACTAGCAAAGTGTTTATACCGTTTTATACGAGCATATTAAAAAAATCTTTACGTGAAATGACCAGAAAAAAAAAAAATATATGTAAAAAAGGAAATACTATTTAAAAGCATAAATTCAAATAAAATTTGTTGATTATGATTCTTACTATATTCTCTCTGCAGGGGGCTGACGAAGACGACAGGGCTTCCGTTGCTTCGGTAAGTTTATCATTATACCATATATATGAATATTATTTTTATATTTCCTAAATTTCTCTATAAATACTATTTTCACAGTTGCTTCGAAAATTGATACTCGTATAAATTGTATATTAATTTATTGTTATTATATCGCACGTCGATTATTACCTTGGGAATGAGAAGTCGCGTGTGATTCTAACTTATAGATATACGGATATACATACATAGGCTCGTTTTTAATTATTAGAGAAGCGAGAAGCTGTAGAAATTTTTATATTATATTCTTTGAAATGGTCGTTTTCAACCTACTTATTAAATCTAATTGAAGCAAATTATATGTAATTTATTGTTATGGGATATATGTAGTATATATGCACGACTTATTAACTAGCCGTTGTAGATAGTTTTATATATATATATATATATATATACATACTAATTAGTCTCGAATTATATGTAAACGAGTTCTACAGGTACCGCAGACGCGAATTCAATTTCAAATTATTCAATTAATTTTTTAATTGCTTCATCCCAAGCGCCACACACATACACAGTACACCAATGTATAAAATATAATTCTTAAACCAACTCACAAACTAATAACCACGTTATCTGCGATAGCAATTGGACGGAAAGTCCAGGGAATGGCTTGTCCGAGCTGCTCAAGGCGACTACCAAGCACTCGCGAAACTCGCAGCCGAAGAACCGCGTCTCGCCAGACTCAGGGTAAGTAGAAAAAATGAACAATTGATGAAATTTCGCAAAGTTTTTTTTCTGTCTTCATTATTCGCTATTTTATTTTCAATTCTCGTATTAATTATTGCCAATACCTATGCCGATTTGCCAACGAGCGTTTTTAACGCCGGTCTACCACGGCGAATGACAGGTTAATAAATCCTAAGAGACCGTAGCAATCAAGCGGTCGGTCAGCATAGCGGCCGTACCAGAAATAGCACCCTGGTAGCAAACAGCAGTCGGTTGAATTCGAGCTATGGGGGATGGTAGTTGGCGGTAGCAATTGGGGTACGGGGGTGTTCACCGATCCTATTCGTTCGCCCGAGTGGATATATTCGCATTTCGTACATATATACACATAGAACGTTTCGAGGTAGACGCGGGGGACGGAGGGTGGCGAGTAGCGGGTAAATTCATTCCGGCGTACAAGCTACCCCTTCCAAAACTCGGCTTTCCTGGCTGCAAGGCCTCCAGGGATAAATTGGTCGAGCCCACGCGTGTTTTGTGGATTACATGCAACGATAAGCATATATCTGTGTCGGTGCCCTTTTTATTACTCGCAATACCTACCCGTTGAAAAACGAAAATATTTTTACTCCACCCACCCCCATATACATACATATATACCCTTTTATTCCCACAATTTTCTCCCAATTTTATTTTCCATCTTTTTTTTTTTTATTGGTTTAATTTTTCTTTTCGTTTTTTCTTCTTTCATATATATATATATATATATATATATATTTTTTCTGATTCTACTTTTAATTAATGCACCCATATCACTCCTTGTGCTTGAAAACTGTTCGAATTTCAACCGCGATACCTGAAATAACTTGTTGTCGTTCTCAAGTCTAAAGTTTTACCTCATATTCAATGATGACAAGTTCGAATTCCCGACCAACCCTTATTTTCATGCAAATTATCAATCCGAAGGTTTACCGGAAAAATTATTTATTCCCCCACATATGTCCATCTCGAAGGGTTCCCCTCGCATGCAATTGATTTAATTAACACTACGAACTATAATTCGTGCGGATTTCGTATTATCTATACGCGTACGCGTTGATAATAGAATTTCATACCTCTGAAAGGATGAATTCATGAATATTCATCGATTTATCGTCATAAGGGTACATAAGGCTTGTTTCTTCGTTGCTTTTTGATCGTGACAAATTAATCGCGAATTATCGAGTGAAGGATTGAAACGTGAGGATAGAAAATTTCGTGAAAAATGAATAAATAAATGAATGAATGATGTGTTAACGTATATACGTAAGATGTGTGCGTGTGTATATATGTAGGGTGAAGAATATAAGCGGGTGTATTATCTGGTAGCATCGCTGAAGCGGTTTTAATAACGCGAAGAAGCAATCAGGAGCCACGCGATAAATAATAACGATTTGTATCCGATTCTAATTACTTCGTCTAAACAAACAAATAAAATATTAAAAAGGGAGTAAGAGAGATGATCTCGAGCCCTGAGGATGCTGAGAGAAGGTTATATTACAGAAGAAGAAATAAATAAAGGGTTTCGAATTTTTTAAAACCCAAGCCATCGGCAACTGATTTAAGGAGTGCTGGACCGCCCACCACGACGACGCTCTAAGCCTTTTAACAATATAAATCCAACTACTCGATTCACATCTTACAATAATCTACGTACCCTTATATATTCAGATACGCAAGTTGCATTTTCTTTTTTTTTTTTCTTTTTTTATTTATTATTTTTTTTCAATGATTATTGATCCGAAAAATTTCATCGACTCTTAGCCCATGGCGTATTAATATTTATATGCAAATAGAATTTATTAGAATAAATGATCCACTGAATAATAATAAGAAAATAATTACGGAATTAAATGCATTGGTTTTAAGGATATATTCCCATATGATAACAAAAAGGTTTAATTTTATGAGCTTCATTGCCTACGGCCTTATACACCATGAGGGATATCATGCCTTCCGTTATTCTATATCATATATCCATGTGTGTAAATACATAGCGGTAAAAAAGAAAAAAACTGAGGAAAGATAATTACAAGCATAAATCAAGGTGTTAATATTCGGGGGCGTTGGCACCGCGTTTCGTTTCGTTTCGTTTCGTTACGTTTACGTTCACGTTCACGTTTACATTCAAGTAACGTTAAGTTACGTTACGTTACGTTACGTTACGTTAGGTTGTGAGCTTCTGCCGACTCTCAGAGTACAGTAGATAGAATATAATATAATATGAACGAGGTTCAGTAGATCATCTTTGCTGTTGGTCCGCCTCCTTGTTAGCGAGGTTTACTTAGTCCTTCGTCGCTCCTATGATAGGCGTTACGGCAGCTAATGGCCCCCCGGTAACGAACTACTGAATCCCGTTTTAAACGAATCGACTGAATACCTTATTTCGATTCATCTTACCTGTCACCCCGGGGCACCGGGCCGCTCTAGTTATACTCAATATCTTTTTAAGGAGTACTAACGATAAGAAAGAAGTGAAAAGGAACACCCAACACTCCGTTTCTGTATCGTGACGGTAGTGAAAAGAAAAAAAAAAAAAAAAAACAGTAGGTAGCTGTATAAAAATTGAAACTAGGGCTTATTAAAAAATCAACGGCCCTCCTACGGAACGATAAACGATATTAAGGAGAAGATAAAAAAAAAAAAAAAAAAAAAAACGGAAACTACTCTCATGCAGACTTATAGAGGAGAAAAAAATCGGAAAGTTACAGGGGCAGTAAATAAGTGAACGAAAAAGTAAAGCAGGAAACCGAACCGCGTAAGATTGGTCGTTGTCCTGTCCTGTCCTTGGACCCCGAAAGGAGATATCTCGGTCAAGAATAGATTTTACGAGGACCAGCGTGGCAACAACGACCCTTCCTGGGTGGGTATAGAGAGTCGAGTAGAGGCGCCAGGAAGGCGTCATCTCGACACGGGATCAGCAGCTCGCAAGGGTGCCCTGTACGTCCGCGCCCTAGGAGAAGAAAAATCTAAGATTTCACTCCCCGCCCCGACTAGGACTTGTGCCAAACGGTCGCGTCTCTCTTTTCTATAGATTTTTGAAACTTATATGCGTACCAAGAACTCCAGAGGCAGCCTACGAGCCCCTCTCGGCACCCGGAGGGATTCCTCATGGACCCTTTTTTTTTTCCACCCGGGATCAGAACAAAAGAGAAGGTAGAGAAAAGTACGTCGTTTAGAGAAAGAAAATTTAACACCGAATTTGCAAGTTACTTGTTTTTTCTTTTCATCTCTCTCTCTCTCTTCTCTTGCAAGCGGTTCGCGTTTTTGTTTTATGATCGTTCGCTAATTGGGATAGAAATTAGTGTCTTAGACTACTGACCGGATGTCGAGGGTCGCGACACCGAGATGTGTAGATGAATATATATAGTATATTATATATGTATATATAATGTCCCGACATCTGCTCGCTTGACTTTTACGTTTATTAACATTAGTTATAGTTTGCTTCGTGTTAGACTTCAGCCAGTGGAAAACAGAGGCTTGGTATTAAGTAGTTTTAAATTATTACCTTACCGATTTTGTCACGTATACCATTCCGACTTTCCGACAAGCTAACGAGCTGGTTATATTTTTATTAAGTGACTGACGTTTGTTCGCGTGTCTCTTAACATAAGGGCGAGTTTTGGGTATATACTACGTATAACAGGTATGGTATCCCGTATCCCGTGTACCGTAACAACACAAAAGGTTTTCCTCATATTTCACAAGGACCATAAGGGATTTCACTCGAGGCACCATTTCTCATTGAATTATCAATATTTCTAAACAAAACACGACTTTGAGCTGATTGCCAATTACAATCGACGACGAGTACAGAAGAGATACACCTAATTATATTCTGTGACTTGAACAACCCGATTAGTTTCCTGTTTCTACTTTTTTCTTTTTTACACCGTTTATATACACGCGAGGATTAGAGTCGGCGAAAAATTGCTAGAAAAAAAAAAAAAAAGAATGAAAAAATGAAAATGAAAGGACTCTCGTATTCTACATTATAGACTTACCTGGGTTTCAATGTATATATGGATTTTTGAGGTTCCACATAGACGCCTTAATATTCGTATACATATATATGCATGTATATTGCCGCGAGGAATTATAAGAGGGGAACCTCGCGGATCGCGTGTCGATCTACGATGAGATATTTTTACTTTACAGTTGTATCACGTTTGCGTAGAAAACAAAGCCATTGTTTGTTCTTCGTTACGCGCACTCCCTACATGCTATGCTCTATGCTATGGCCTCCGTTCTGCTCGCTGTTCCGGACGTGAAACTGTGACGACACCTCAAAGCCGACCTCTTTTCTTTTCTTTTTTTCTTTCATTTTTATAATTTTTGGTCATTCTTTTATTTTTATTTTTTTATTTTATTCCTCTTTCTTACGCAAATCGTTGTACGTCTCAACTTTCGACTTTTCTAATAAATCGGTTGAAATTTGTTTTTTCTTTCTGAAACAAATCTTTCCGAGTTAAAAATACGTTCGTAAATTCGAATGTGAATTCGATTGGAACTGACGTGAAATTACTGTAGAACCAACTTAGTGCTTGTCGTCACTTACCTTTACGATTTTTTTCCCCATAATTTTATAACTCGATCGTATATTTATATCCACACCTGTTAGTATATAGCTAATTCGAAATACTAACCGCTTATGTGGTATAAGACTACGCAACACCTGCGGATGGAAACGAGTATTTCTAACGCGGTGTCAAAGCGAAACGGTAGGTTATGAATAATTATAACTCTTCATTTTATTCCATTTTTTATGACCATGTCAATGCCTTCCGTTCTTAAAAATGAGGAAAAAAAGAGGACAAAAAAAGGAGGAAAAAACATGTATATTCTCATGTATATTATATACATTAAAATAGCTATAAGGCAGGTATACGGTAGCGCCGCTGGTTGATGAATTAAAAAATTCTCATTAATATTTCAATGTCAACGGCGGGTAATTTTGTCATTTATACCCGGTGGCAACTGGCCCCGGTTGGCTAGGGCTTAATAGGGGCGAACGAAGAGAACGATAGAAGTAGTAGGTGAAAGAGCGGAGTTTTGAGGGTAATTACGCACCGGGTGCGTGGCCTGCGACGAAAAGAGACAGTACTCGTATATCATAAACCAGGAGGCGGCCCGGTATCATGTCAGCCAGCTTAGATAAGCGAGATAAGATCGAGGTTTCATTTTTAATGCTAGTCACATAGTCATTAGCGGGCTATTGTCATCGTAAGTAAGGCTGTCGCGCTTTCGTTTAAAGTTATAAAAGCTACCAGACGCGGGAGGATCTCGGTTGGCAGATTTTCACGTAGGTATATATATATATTCATTCGTAAAGCGTGACGCGGTTAAACTCGACGTCGACGTAAAGGTTCACGTCGCCGGACCCCGGCTGTGATCTCGTTGATGATGCTATTACCGTCAGCTACCGAACCAAAGCGACGCTGGCATTAAGTGCTTGCTTCTAACCGATCGTGTTTCACTTATTTAATTTTCCTCCACTTTATAGACCTTCCTTCCAGCTTCTTCTTCTTTACTTCCCTTTTTTTTTTTCTTTTTTTTTTTCATCCTCTTTCTCGCGATCTTGGAAACCATTGACGTCGCTCCTCCACGTTCACGTCCAATTTATAAGACCGTGGCGATATGTTAGCTCGCAATACGTTTGGCGAAACGTTACGTTAAAAGGCAGCTTATTTCGTCCTGATGGGAACGGGAATCGGGACTGAAGTCGACTAGAAATCCATGAAATTCTTCAAATTTAAATTTCTTTAAAAGATTTTCGGGAATTTGTATAATTCCCACGATTTCACACGATTTTTGGATACCATTATGAGCCTCGGTAAAATTAGTTTCAATTAATATAAAAATTTGTATCGATTGATCCGCCATGGACCCTTAGGCACTTGGGTAAGATCCGAATCTTTTACTCTAACCAGAACGGACCGCAATACGATACTTACACAGTAAACCGGAAGTCCGGTCGAAGAACTGAGCCGAAAAATCATGATAATATAAAATCGGTATGAGCTCGCCAGTCGATTGACCTGGCCGCTCGTTAGTGGCGAGACACTCTGCCCGCGATAGTGATCAGGAAAATCTAGTTTCAGGTCTCAACGATCGGTATATAAAACCTTACGGAACCTAGAACTGTCTTTCTGTGAGAATGAAGAGGGTGCGTTTACACGAGGTCCGAATAGCCATCGATGTTTTTAACGATTTCCGGATATTAACTCTTATACGCAATAGATTTTTTCACCGCTGAGATAAACGGATGATATAAATTCTGTATCGCAGTTTTTTTTTTTTTCTAAATTGTGTGTGAATAGCATAACATTATAACTGCGATAGAAAAAACGGTAGAATTTTTTGCGCGATTATACTGTGGAACGCGGAAGGATGGAATAGAATTTCGAGAACGATTCTTAGGATAGTAAAGGGTCACAGATACGCCGGGAAGCATAGAGCTAGCTCCGCGTGGGAATCGTGTCGTGGTTTCGTACGCGATACACCTACCCACCTTCCTTCAACTATAGTTGTAAACGAGATCGTGTCCAGGCCCCTTCTCCACCTTCTCAACCAAGTCTTTACTGTCTTGGTTGTTTCAACAGATTTTGCTAAATTCTTGCGGCACCCATCTTCTTCTTGTCTCATCCGCCACCACACTCCTATACCTTTTCATTTCTCTCTTCCTGGTACTCGTTCCTCCGCAATCAGATCCAGGAATACAAGATGGCCGAGGTTTGAAAACGAAGTAGGCGTCTGTTTGTAGAAAATATTTTCACGAGAAATCGGTATTGAATTAACGAAGAAAAATAAATAAATTAAAAATATATGGATATTTACATATTCTAGGCTTTTCGAATTGAATGGTAAAAAATATTCAATTTCATTCTTGCATTTAGAGGGAAAAAATTTTGCGCCCAATTTCGTCCAGGGAACGCATGAGGCGAGGTTGCATCCCTACGGCAGCGGGGTAGCAGTATCAATAGCAATAGCATAGCATCGCATCGCATGGCTGGCATGGCATCATCCCCCTCAGTTGACGATATTTTGCGAACGAAATATTTCAACAGAAGCTCGATGTCGATCCCCGGATTATATCCATGCGCGTCTGTTCGTCCGCTTGTTACCGTATTGAATCCGCGCGGGGTTAGCGGCAGCCGCGTATATACGGATCGAGAGCCGACCTGCTGCTATGGTTGCCGAGGGGCGGTTCGTTCGGAGTTACAAAAAATATCAATTAAACACAAAAGCGAAGGCCTGTGTCATCCGATAATGGCAAAATTGGTTAGCCCACGGCTCAAAATAATTATTCTCTTGCGGCTAAGCGCCGGCTAACTTTATATATATTTTTTTGTCTCTGGTCTTTTCTCCCTTTTTTTTTTTTTTTTAGCCTTTGCACATATACGTGTGCAAAATAGTCCGTCGGCCCAAAAACCGCTCGAATTTAATTCAAATATTTTTTCAAATGATTAAAAAACGCGTCCCAAGAAAAAGCATTACCCAGTTTCTCGCTCAACATAAATCGCGTAATGAAATAGTTCGCTGAAACTGAATCGAGTCATGCAGAGATGAAAGTTCAAACTGCTACACCTCCCACATTTGATTTCCAAATTCAGTTACATTTGTCGAAAAAACTCGGTGCCTTGAGAAGGAGAAAGGCAACAAATTTCATCCAACTTGTCCAAAGGGTCGCTGAGATGTTGACGCTTTTTTAAAAACACGACATATATTACCCAAATTCAATACCGGATCTAGAAATTATTCAAAATATTCGTGTATAGAATTAAAAATAAATCTTTCGACCAGTTCGAAAGGTAATCGACGCACGAACCCCCATTTTCTTAGTCCGTTTATTCCAAGGCTGAATGTGATGCTCGAAAAAAGTGGGTAGATTGCCAAAAAATAAAGAATCAGATTGCTTCGATCATTTTGAGATCGGTCACCCGGTATCTTACGGACGTAGGTATATACCGTGTATCGGTGGCATCGATAGAAGCGTAACGAACTCTGCGGTCGAAATCAACTGAACAATCGCCTCGGAGCGATACAGATTCCAACTCGGTCCTATACAGTAGTAAGTAGGTATAGACCACAGCCACATAGGTAGCCAGGTATAAGGTAGGTACCAACTCCGCTCAGGGCCCAAGTTGGCTTTCCTCGCGGTACGGTGGCTGGTTCATTAGCGCGTGTCGTTTGATTAATGAACGCCCGCGGACTCAGGCTTCGACCACCCTCCCAACCTTCTGCTAATGTCCCGCTCCGTCAAGAAGAATCGAGTGCTTTTTCGACCCTTCTAATAATACCTATATAGTATTATAGCTGTATCGTATGCCATCAGATGCTAATAGATCATGGGTAGCCAACTAGCCAGTGGAAGGAAATGAAATCAGAGTGAAACGATATCGTAATGAAAATAATGAATCTTGTAATCGATTAACGAATCCCTCGGATATAGTCTAAATAGGAGAACGATTGATTGATAATGATTTTTGTTTCCGCTGAAGTATATTGGGGAAAAATGAAAAATTTAAAATTACACATCAAACCCCTCGAAGTTTGTCTTTTATAACTATGATCGATGAGGAATTAGAAAATGTTTTTTTAACCCGTACCTTTGATTTAGGGACAATAACATCGCGTGTACGGTTAGAACTGCAGGCGGGGCTAAAAGGTAAAATGGTCCTTGAGTATATATCTGGAGAAAGGGTGTAGGCGAATGGGGTTAATTTATTCATCCGTTGAGACAATGGCGGATCAGTTACACGATGACTGGACCGTATATTAATGATACCTACATACGAAAGTCCTCGAGGAAGACCCCGGCGAGGCGGTCCTCGCCGCGCACCCTTTATAGACCTTTAGGTACCAGTTACCTAATGGCGACTTGCCTCGGTCTAAGGATCAGGACGAGGAGGACGAGGATGGCGGCGATGTATGTGTATGCGTGTATAAAAAAAGGAGATATAGAGAGAGAGTGGAATCATGAAAGAAAAAAAGACAAATTGAAGAAAAAAAAAAGAGAAAGAATGACGCCCACGCGTTATGCTAACGCCGCCGACACGGGCTGGGTGGTCCTGTGTTAAAATCTGAACCAGCCCCGCGCGTCACCCTGGACGAAGAGTACGGTGACCACAACGACGACATCCCCCCGTATTGCAGACAGTCTCTCTTTCTCTCTGCAGTCCGTAGTCCGTAGTATGAAACGTCCGCGCCTAATCCAACACTCGAAATCGTGAGTAATGGCGTGACGGGATGTCCGTTGTAGGTATTACCTACACGACGTTATAAACTCGCATCCCCGCAGCCACCGTCTCTACAAATTACCCAAAATCAACACCTCGGTATTCTCTACAGACGCGAATTAGTTTCTATACAACAAAGCGAGACCATTCTCACGGACTGTTACGATTCAATGATCATCCTTGATGTAGGGTTGCCGAAAACATTGAATTTCAATCCCGCGATTCGGTCAGTCTATTTTCAATGTCAATTTTGAAATCGCGAACGCAGACTGCAAAACACACAAACGAGATGATCCGCCATTAAAAGAAGGTCCTGTATAAAAAGGAGTCGAGGAGGAAGGAGGCAGAGGAGATGGGGGATGATAAAATAAGAAGATATAGAGAGGAAGAGAAAAGGAGCGGTGAAAAAAAAAAAAAAAATTATAAAAAACGAAAAGAAGTAAAGTAAAGAAAAGGCGAGAGGCGGAGGTGTGAACCAGGTCCGCCTCGATGGTCTCGCGCTCGCCCTGGCGTTAGTAGGTCCTCGAGAACCCAACCATAGCTTCCCCCCTGTCAACACCATAACCTGACTTCTCAACCCCCTTTCGAATTCATTCGGATGATCCTATCTTTACTACGTTAGTATATGGAAGCGCCCATTCATGGGTAACCCGATCGTCAATGGACCCAGTGAATTAATGAATGGTAAATACCTACTTGGTTGTAAACGTCCAAGGGTATTTCACGTCTTCATGACGTAGTAACAACACGCTTTCCGGAAACCGAATCTTTCAGAGAATGGAAAATAAAAGACAATTCCTTCGTTATTCCTTATAAATTTCCAAGAGAATTTCACCCATCGTTTTTCACAGCGCTGCGCCATTCCGGTCATGACCAATAAATTTCGAGTGATGTGCGCAGGGGTAAATTCATTTTATATTATGATCAGTCTAAGCGTAGACAATACGGTATCGAGTCACTTTATATACAGATAATTATCATTCTTAACGATACCTATGTATACGGACAAAATTGGTGATTCGAATCCAACAAATCTGATACTCGTTCATCGACATGACGGGAAGGTATTATTTTTGAAAAAACTTATGAGTACGTGCCTGATAGACGGAGTGAGGGTCCTTTTTTTTTCTCTTTTTCTTTTTTTTTTTTTTTTTTGATGTGTAGAGGATAACGGGGTTTGTATATTTAGCTAAAAGTTCTTTGAGGAATAGGAGCGGCGAAGGGAAAGGGAAAGGGAGGGAAGTGTTTCGTAGGAAAAAAGATACCTGCTCCAGAGGCTTTGCAGCCTCTACTCTACTCTACTCTACTCTACTCTACTCGTTCGCTCGGGAAATTTCTTCTTAAGCACCACCTCAGACTTATCGACGCGTTTTATTGGCGTCGTTCCTCAAAAACACGTAGTTCGTAAAAATGTCACGCGTTTTGACAAATGCCAGGCGCGCCGCGGCACGGCACGGCAAGATACGGTGCGGCATGCCCGAACCCTATACCGATCCGAATAGACCGGCCCCGTCCTTTAGGTAATTTTAAAAACCCCTCAATAAAGTTGTATTGTTTTTGTGGCATTTGCGCCGTTTTATGCCAGCAATATAACTTTAACAACTGCCCGTTTCGTGACTTTGTGCTTCTCGGCGCCAGCCCGTAGTCTGGGGTCTTCCCCTCGGGCCCAAAACGTATTTGGGACCAAACGACGCGACGGCCCGTAGGATCTGCGACCTTCTTCCTCCTCCTCTTCTTATTCTTCTTCATCGCTCTCCTTTTAGACTCTGTATAGTTATATACCGACATACTGCACATGTGTGTAGGGTATGTATCCCCTCTTTTATACTCTGCCCACGGTAGACCCTCGTAAAACTTCCTTTTTTTTTTCTCTCCTTATTCTTTTTTTTCACTTCTTCTTCTTACTTCTTTTATCCGTTCTGCAAACTGCTCCGACATCCAAAGATTTAATTTGGGCGACTTTATGTCGTTCCACTTCTACTCGATTATTCAGCACTTAGCGAGACCAGGTTAGGGCTAAGATTAGGCCCAGGTTATATCCGACGGTTTCTTATTCTTACTATTTATTTCTTCTCTAATTTATCCGCCACATCATTGTGGGGTATTGGCAATTCATAGTGCCGACAGTATCTAAGAATTATTTAACTTGCCACGTACTACTACTAGAGAGTCAAATGAGAGGATAGTAATAAGGTGACGGAGAATAGGAATAAGAATATGAGAAGAAGGTATTCGGTGAGAAAGTCTCATCTCCGTGAGACTGAGATGCATCTATTTGTCTCGTTTCATATCTCTGGATCTAGGCAGTCCTGAACCAGCAGCCTGGGGTCTCAATTCTGTTCTTGGGACTTACAAATTGGGCTTTTTTCCATGCATTTAAATATATTTGCCCTGGCTCGCACAAACCTACCTAATTGGCTGGCTTCTCCCTTTATTTCATCTCCTATAACAATTCCTCTCTTCCTAAACTCTCAGTGTGTCTCCCTTCTCCATTGTCTTTTCTCCAGCATTCGGAATTATAAGGTAGGTATACAGAATCCGTTCACTAAATTGTCCTGCATCTATCTATATACGCTCACATATAAGATGGGGAAGAAAAAAACAGAAAAAAAAACCAGTAGCTTTACAAAGAACGCCGATAAACTATGTATCCATCTAATCTCATCTCTTTCCCATCACGAAAGAAAATCAACCAACAGGAAAAAGAGAAAAGAGGAAAAAATCGGCAAAATCGCTGAAGTCACGGACTCCCGGTCTTGATTATACGAATCCTTGAAGGGCGTAATTTTTTTTCCCTTAAAAAGCCCCTCTTGCCAGTTTGAGATGCTATTCGGATATCAGGACCGTCACGGAGGAATGAATTTGTCCGGTTAATTAGATACCGGCTACTTTTGTATCGAGTTAGGTGTTTCGCCCCGTAAATCTAGGCACTGACACCTTCTTATCCAAATATACCTAGAACGGAACCTGGAACATTAGTCTTATAGCCCTAGGACTATATTGCGGGTTATCGGTGGGGTAAAAGTGTCGCGATAACGGCGAGACTTGGACGAGTTAACGGATCGTCCGGTACCACGAGATGGGTTACCACCACCTTTGACACTCTCCTCGGGAAGTTTATGTCGATGGGATAAAGCGTATACGGGTATGGGAGCTTCTTAGAACGTACGATCAACCTCTTATATCCAAACATGATGTTTCGACTAAGTGTTTTAGATATAATTGCCACAGAGGCAAGAAATACGAGGATTAAGATATCTTTTATTGAACCTTTTAAGGCGTAATACGCCCTCATAGAATCCGCTTTACATATACCTTTCGAGAAACTGACGTTGAAATCGAAATGCACAAGTTTGGGTCTGCGTCACTTTGGAACTTGGCACGAATCTTTAAATGATCGCTTCGTAGTTTGTTAAAACCTCAATTCTTCTGAAGAGGTCCTTATAGACTAATTTCGATATTTTCAACTATATACCTGCGTAGATAAGGAGAAGAAATCGTTCGTATAGTGGTCGAATCTGATCAGTCAAGAAATCGCATTCAAGTTATCGATCGTGGATCATGCGACTGTCGCTTAATATCTTATCCGTTCAAGGAATCATTTATTTTGCCAAATCCTTGTCTTTTGTGTGTTACAATAATCTTTGAAGGGTCATAAACTTATCAAGAATCGCTTTCATATTTGTTACATTTTCTGATCGTTCGATGATTTTGATTCTTAATGAAACGGGACGAAATTCGATGCTTAAAACGTTCAGCACATAATTTGAGACTTGACAAATTCTCAGACTGAGTAGGAGAGATGAATATATTTTTTGTAAATTTAGTTCCCGCCGAAGGCCCTTCGAACGTTGAAAATTATCGTTTCGGATTCTTGCATGGCCGATCACAGAAGTATGTGTACGTCCTTTAGATGCGTTATAAAGAATATTTACGAAACAAGAACAAAATCACACTCGACATTTGAGTCTCGGTCCCGCAACGACGGTCGTAGTTACCTACCTACCTACTTATACATATAAATTTGACAATGTCGATGAATAAAGAGCGGGGCTGCTCTGATCGTACCGCGATTCATAAACTAGAATTATAATTATTCAACCTGAGATATACATAACTATACGTGGTGTAATACATACTCGCGGTAGAAACTGACGTATACAGAAATGCAATATACCCTTACATGTTGGAATATACATACAGACATTGAACGCGTACACTGCAGTCTATGTCTCAACGTGGCGTGGCGTGGCATCCCATACCTTAACCATACGGATGCCGTACCACAAGCCAACATATCTCCGTAAGGAGGACCCCTCGGTGAGGGAATGAGGTACGTATAGGGAGAAAATGGTATGAGAAGGAGGAAGAGATGGAGGATATCTTGGGTGGGGCTCCTACGGGACTTCTTCGGGGCTTCGGAGCTTCGGAGCTTCGGGGCTTCGAGCCTCGCGGCGTGTATATGCTAATGTGAGACGAATGTCTCCTCTGCCATCCCTACGCCACCCCAATCCTCCACGACCGAGAGGTTCGCCTCTATCTCTAAAGTCCGTGTCTTACGTCTGCCTCGCGTAGGCGTGCGATTCTTCTAAACTCTCTATACGCCGACCGACCGATTCGCGCTCTTTTAGATTTCGCCAACTTTTTTTAATTTCCTTTTTTTTTCTTTCTTTTTTCTTTTTTATCATTCCTTCTCTTTCACTTGTTAAACCCCGCTATACGAATCGTATCGGGTTAAAAAGCATTGGCTTGTACCCTGCATATACCTACTCACTCAAATTATTACTCGCGAAAGATCCACGAACGGCATAGCCCTAAACTCCCGAGCCATTCCTCACCGAGATTTTTATCGACCCTTGCCGATTTTTTCACATTCATTAGAAAATGAAAAATGAAAAATAAAATAAAAGACGGTGGAAAAAGGTAATAAAAATTAACCGAATAAATTAATGAACGAATTAATGAATAAACGAGAATAGCGTCGAAAGATACATACGCGAGGGCGGTAGGCGTTTTCCTCAAAGAGCGAGCGAGAGAGGTAGAGGGTGAAAGAGGGATGGAAGGGAATCCTCTCTTCAGTGGGAATTCGTAACACGTGTAGCTCGAAGCTTTATGGTGATTAGCAGTATGCGGGGTATATTTCCGCTGCCTCTAGGAGCCGTCATGGCTTCCTCCTCCTTTGCCACCTCTTGCCCGCCCTTATGTTCCTTAGTTACCGCGTGTGCTGCTGCTGCTGCTGCTGCTGCTGTTGCTGTCGAGCACTCACCAAGAGAAGAGGAAGCTAGGGCGGGTGCTGCATATCCAACCGCGGAGACGCCCTCCCGCTAACTTTACTAGGCTCTAACCAACGCGATAGTAATTCACCTCGCGTTTCTCTAGCTGAAATCTCGTGTACAGGATCTTTCGCAGAGGTTCTTAGATAGCTAGCTAGCTAGCTAGCTGGGTAGATATTACACCGACATACCACTGAGCTAAATTGCAGAACCAGGTACACACGAGTAGCTCCTCTTTTATCGCGCCAGGAAGAAACAATCTGAGAAATTCGGTTTTTATTTCGGAAATAAAAAAACTGTCCGAAATTTAACTCGCTCATACGAAATAGGCAAATCGTTGGAAGATCGGAAATGAGCAAATTGAAATCCCAGCCACTTGCCTGGAATCATAGATACGAAAAATTCGTCCAGTGTTAAAAAAAAAAATGTCAGAACTTCATCCGATATCCAGATTCTAAGTAAGACAAGAATTATTGGCTCAAATCGAGTGAAAATTTGACGCTCAAAAAATTTAGCGTAATGTGTTGTGAGTAGGTATATCTGTATCTACAAGCAGCGTGGGGTTAGAAATGCTGTATGGAAGTATGACAACTAAATAGGTTTAGGGTCGGGGTCTGGGTCGCGAGGTCTGGGGTAGTACGACGTAGGCGGAGAACCTCCTAATTACCAGCACGACGTACAACCTCGACTCGGGTGACGGGTGTATCCGGGCTGGGCTCTGGAAACTGTCACCGGGTCTCCCGTCCCTCGAAGCTCTCCTTCTTAAGGCTCGAGGTCCTCCAGGGATCGAGAAGCTTAGCGCCAGCTTCTTCAGCCGCCACCTTCTCATCAAGTTTGCCTTTTTTATACATTTTTTTTTCCTTCTAATTTTTTTTTTTTTTCTCTAAGCCTAACGCGGTTTCATCATTTATGTATCAAATCGTTTGAAAGAAGAATACACTCTTCGCACAAATTTCGAGAAGACTGAAAAATTAGCGAAATAAACTCTTTGCGTTTATCGAACGGAACGAACGAGAGAAATAAATTGAAAATTTTTACGCCTGAAATATCTTCACAACTAAAAAATGTGTAAACTGCAAGTTTAAAAATTTGTATTAGAATGTGAAAAATTCTGTTAGCTAGTAGGAACACGTGCGTGACGCATGTGCTCGCCAAGTTCCCGCAGAGTCATTCAAAGCGTAGTTTTAAACGCTGACATGTACCTATATGTATATTTATGCGTTTGGCAGAATTGTGCGTAATACAGAATGGTGTAGCTGATGTTCAAGCTACACTGTGTCGGTGTCCGCCTCCAAGTTCCTTAGGGAATTCGTCCAGGACACGGGACACTAGCTGTCACCCAAAACATTGACCACCACACGTCTGCATTGGTACTGACCACTATGGTGTAGTGTTACCCGCGCGTATCCCGCGGACGATACTCGGTCATCTTATCCTTCAGTCGACGTGTAAGTGGGTAGGTAATACGTGAACACACAAAGAAGTGTGTTCAGTAGTTCATATAAGAAAGAAACTGACGTTTATAACGAATGAGGCAAAGTCACTGCCACTTATTCGTTTTTAATTACGGTAAGAAAATAAACAACATTAGGCGTGAAATGTAATTTCTTCGCAAGTAGGAAACGGTTTTTGAATATATTTCACGGCGAACGTTAGAATTCTAATTATATATATTTTTTTGTTATCTTTTTCTAATTCAAATTTAGGCAGACTTCGGATTCCCATGCTGCGTTTTATGGTCTTGAAACTTTGAAACTGGGTTAAATAATGAATTCAGTTTACATTATATACGTGCAATTAACATTTTCTCACTTATACTCGTCATGTCGACGCCTATTATAGACGTAGATTTCACTCGCGTTATAGAGGCGAGCGCTTGTCCTTATACCAGGAAGCTGAAGACACAACGCGAGTAACCAATCAACGAGAGCTTGATTAATTGACTGCAACGAGTTCCTGGAGGCACAGCTCGACGCCTCGACGCCTCGCTGGCGTCGGCGTGCTCCACCCTCTCGACGGGTCACCCCGGACCATCTAACTCAAATAATTAACCAGAAAATCTCTAGTTTCTCAGGGCTGATCTCAAATCGAGGTCTCTTTAGAAGCGAAAGACCTGGCATCCATTGTGCTTCACTATTTCGTCAAAAAGCCTTACATATTATCTTCAAATTTAGACACCATCCCCGTTCCCTGCAGAGAGAAATTTGACAAAAATTGTTGCATTCCAGTTTCTTCAACATATGATCTTCTCTTTTTTTCCGATTGAGCACACCTACGCATCTATTCGCGCGTCTAGTCTAATCTCATTGAATGCAAATCTGATTGACTAATTTTACGAATCGATGCTCTCCTGGCTCTCCTTCGTTCGAAATCCTCCGAAAGTAAAGCGTGCAGCCCGGCTCGAGTCACAGAGTTATAAATCGTCTCCAGGTTTGGCACTCCCTCGCCGCCTGTCACGCGCTATCCTAACGACGTTTAACAAATCATTCCTCGAAAATCTATGTGGTTTTAGACTCTCTTCTCATGCATGGATACGGCTTTTACTGTATACACCCACATGCATATGGTGGCCTGTGTGTATACCGGGAGATCCAACCTCTACACGGGTTCCTCCTGGCACCCCTGGAGCCGAAACCTCCTCGCTATATACCCGCTTAATTTGTATCAAAACATGCCAGGAACGGGGCTCAGCATGACACTATATAGCTAAATTACAGAGAAGATTGGTAACGCGGTAAGACTGGCATCGGTATAACAGCCGCGAGCAAGAACTTCGCCCCGCTGCACCTACAATGTGTTTCACATATGTCTCGGGGGTTTCCCCTCCTGATGCCGAAGGGACAACCTGCTATCTTCCTTCCTGTTAAAATTCCAACATATGATTCCTCGTGTACGTTAATTAATTAGGACCAACGAACCCCGAAATCAGTGCGAAAATCGCGACTCGATACTGTAGGGAGAAATTTCTGGAAAAATAATGCTCTGCCATGGCACGCTTAGTTTTGAAAGTGCAGGGTGCGTTTGCAGTTAGCACTTAACCCTTTTTTCTTCAATCGTTTTAGCTTCTGCCATTCGACACACGCGCGGCGTAGTGATAATTACCACCTGCTGCATCGGAACCCCTCGGTAAATAGTGGAAGTAACGATTGTCGAAACAATTATTATACGGGAACGTACACTGTGCATAGTGCTTTGTGCAGGAGTGCATAATAGTGGGCCTAGTAAATCACTTAAATAGTGTTTGTAGGCTTATTTTAAAAGAACGAAACGAGAATTGTTGACTTTTCGACGCGTCATCGTGTAGACTTTGTAGCTGATGGTCGGCGTGCCATACCCCGTTGTGAAAACGACTCGAATCTCATGTCCGGAGCTGTCGACGAGGCGGAATTTGCATACCGAGTATTTGACGCCATCTTATTTTATGGTCATATGAAATAACTGGACGAAAGCGTCGAGCGATTAACGCGATATTGAAGAAGATCCACGCCGCATATCCTCGGCGTCGTCGATACTTCTGCATATCGCGGCGATGCGACGCCAGAAACGGCAGCTTCGTACAGAGCGGCATAAACCGATCATTAACGCGGTACTATCAATCGAGGACATCGGGCCTGCGGCGCCTTCTGCCGCCAATTACAACATTCCGGGTTCTTCCTCGTTTCTCGTTACCTTTCCACCTTACCTCACTTCTTCTGCTTCGTCTTCTTCCTCTTCTTCTTTTACACACTTCGTGCGAACACCGCCAATCCGTGAACCATCCCAGGGCACGCGATATTCTCAAAATTATACTCGTTTCTTGTCAGCCACATCGCGTGTAACCCTTACTATACATTTTGACGGGTATACCTTTACGCTCTATGCTTATGAACTTCAAGAACTCTTCCGACGCCGCCTTTTCTCTGCTAAATCTAATAGCGTTTGCCGCTAATGACACAGTGAACGACATCCTTACAATTCTTGCACTAAACATTATCATCGACACCAAACAATCAATTTATTCAACTGAGCTGTACTTAAATTTATGTGTGATGATCCTAGCCGTTGGAAAACCATATTTTAACTTGCAAAATTCATTCGAGCACATGATGTACCCATGTTTCTAATCTTGATTGATAAACGGCGCTAGTATTCTTGTCCGTTTTCTTAATAGCCTTGAAATTTTCTTTCAGGGTAAGAAATTTGGTCAAACCGATTAATTTTCTGATCGTTATACTTATACCTACTAATGTGTTTGTTGTATGGTTTAACCAGGATACCGTTACTGACTGTTGAACGAGCATCTGCGTTATAAGTATTGCGCAGGAATAGGTACCTACGAAGAGTCGCCTCTTCGTCGTGTAATAAATCAAGAATATGACCTTTTAAAAATAATGGTGCCTATCTATTTCCCCGTTGAAGGTAATAATAACTTATGCACCGGCATATCTGATCCCTGGATAGCGAATGATATATTTACGATTCCTCCGAACCGCACTAAAGTAGGTACATACTTCTCTTCACCGAGTGTTTACAAACGTATTTCTTCGTACACATGCGAATCCACGTAATCCGTACCGCAATACCCACATCATATATGTGTGTACGTTGTCTGCATACATGCCTTCGCAGTATGTATACACAAATATCTCTTCCTACAGCCATATTAAATGGAGTTTCTATGTAAAATACACTCACACAAACCTTTTACAGATTTGTTCCCCGCAGTAGTTGCGTACATCATACGTGTACTCGTATGTACCCGCCACTGCACGGTTTGCCCCTTGAATATTTACCGAGGATCGCAATAAACTTGGATGTCGGTCAGATTCGTTTTTTTTTCTTTCTCATATATGTTTTTTCTTTCCTTCCCCTCTCTCTCTCTCTCTCTTCTTATTTTATATATGCTCTCTTCAGACTACAGCCCGGTACCCACCCAAACTGTGTTGTAAACGTAAACGCCATGTGTGCAGCTTCATATCGATAGATTTTCTCATTCGATTTGATTCTCGATTTCATATAGGTATATCTGAACAAATTTATTGACTATTATAACTGATCAAAGAGAATAAGATGTCGGAGACTAAACTGTGACATATTAGCGAACCGAATAAACTGCACACTCTGGTAGATTGTTCAGCTGTCTTCCACAACTAATTCTCATCGATATCTTTGAGTGGAAACAGGCGACGTTGTACCCGAGTCAAAGTTGGAAATCCGAGCTAGTGATTCTTCTAGTTTAGGATGACAGCCTCTTCTCGGAATACTTTGGCCTCATATTAACTAAATTGAACGTTAAATGGAGGCCTCGAGTGTCTAGTTCTATGTATGCCATATAGCCAGAAAGGAAAACCCTGGAGATCTGACCCGTGAAGACGATTCTCTCCGGTTCGTGTCAACCATAACCAACCAGCAAAGCATAAATACTAAAACCCAGCTAAAAAGTAGCTATACGACAGCTAGCTGACTGCTATCCGGGCCAATTTAAAGCCTGCTCAGTTAATGAGCCTCCGTGGATGCCTCACGCGTTTTTTGCGCCATAGCTACCCGGTACCTCCTCCCTCGAGAGCTCTTCTTCAACGATGCACCACTTTGGGTTAGATTTCGATTTGGGAAAATGGAAAACGTATCTTTTCGCGTTTTTTTTAGTAAAGTCTATGCGTTTTCTTCATCGAAATTTTGATCAAACTTGCTGATGAAATTTCGGTTTTGTTTTTTTTTTCTTTCCAATTTTTTATTCGGTTGGAAGAAAATGAGAACCGCAAGTGTGCAGTAAAGCGGATTTATATTCGTGCGAAAATATTTTTCACCGATAATTAATTACCCTTCCATCCCGTCCGTCCAGAGAATCGCGTTGGCCCGTCCTGACCAACTTCGATAATCCGGCGAATGGATAATAAAACCCGTCGGGCAACTGCCGTGGCGTGAGTTTTCCCGACGCAACGCGGTGCTCTGGAAATTTGTCAACCCGTGACGGGTATAAATTAGTTTTATCCGTGCATTTGGTAAACATAAATAGACTCTTCTAAGCCGGGGATGATCCCCACTTCTATAGCTGCTGGGAACGAAAGAGCAATATACCAGAAAGAGAGAGAGAGAGAGAGAGAGAGAGAGAAGAAGAGAAAAATAGACGAAATTATTTGTGGCTGCGATTCTAATAATAAAGTTAAGGCGAGTTAGAGGGATCCATGGATGCTTCGTGGATCTCGGCCGAATTTTAACAGTCACAAATTTTATTCAGAGCAAATTCTACCGACGAGAAATGCACGACTCGCACTACTTTATGAACTGCGCTGATGCGCGAAAATAAAATCGCCGATTTTTTATTGCAAGCAGTTGTCATTAGGAGTAAACTGATACACAGAGTTTAGGGAAAAGCTTAATCGCTGGGTGAATATTGAAAATATTCTCAAAGAATTGATCTTTCGGAAAATTCGAAAAAAGGTCTACAACGATGGAGAAAAAGATACGAATGTCTCGTCGCCAACCCTTGTTCGATTTCTTAGCTACGGCACTGGGCACCCCACACCAACATACTTGACATATACATCGAGGGATGTATAAACGGACGTATAATTGATGCCCCTAACTTAAAGTTCCCGTTTGTCTTTGAAAGCGGGACGTCCCGACGGCAGGTGTCTTTCTCGCGTCCGGCAATCTACCTCCGTCTCTTGACGGATGACAAACAACCGATCTGAAAAGGGTGGACGGCGTCGCGACGCGTTTGAGTTGGCTTGCCTCTCGCCTTGCCTTGCGTTGCCTCGCCTCGTGCGAGGTAGGTAAGTAATTACTCGTACGAGATAGCCAAGCGAGAGAACGAAGTGTACGAAAAATGACGTCTTCCGTGATATAAGAGTATCCGCCATCTTAATTAGGGTAGATCTGGATAACGGACGAGCCGCATAATATATGAAAAAGAAGAATAAAAAAAGAAGAGAATTAAAGTGCTGTCCAATTAAATCTATCCTTTACGAAAAGAAAGGAATTAAAAAAAAAGGACGGGTTGAAGGGGGGAAAGAAGAAGATCGAATCAAAGTGAGCCGGAAGTCTCAAATTTCAAGACATCCGGATATGCGCTGGGATTGGAAAGCTCGTAGTGTTTTTATCACCCCTGTCACATAAACCTCCCGAATCGTTTGAAACAAAAACAGAAATGTAGGAAAAATAAAAAAAAAAAAAAAAATGAAACGAGAAAAAGCCTCAAAATACGATAAATATTTTCATTCGTTTTCACCGCGTTTAACCACTCGGCAGAATGATATGTGTAGGTACTTCAGTTCCCTCCAGCTCCTTGGAGGACCCATATCATCGAAACTCTCTCGGAAGAACAAATAAGCACGAACGTCTAATAACTGTCGACACCGCGGCCACACTTCATAAAATAAGTAAAGTTAAGAGGCCCGGTTCTGCCCCGTATTAAAAACTTGCTATCAGTTTGACCAAACCGACTACCTTAGAACTCAGTCTGCACTTACTTACTACGTCATTCTCTGCAGCGGCGTGCAGCTTATAGATGTGAAGTTTATAGTTCACATACTTTATAAACTGGACGGCCGGGTTGGCACAACTCTATGTATACCACACATCTATACCATCGAGCTATGCCAGGCACGAGTGAGATAGGGCCGTGGTGACAGCGTCAACGAACCGTAGCTCGGTTAGTCTCGCCACATCAAGCCCCGTCAAGCCAGCTCACACATTTAAACTTCATCAATATATGCACTTCGTATATGAGCACACATAACACGCCCGATCTTATTGCCAGAAAAATGATGACGGTATAGGGCAAAGAACGCTTCTCAGAAAACTATATAACATTTCATGGATTCCGATAAACTGATTGATTACACCACGCATATCTACGCGGGACCCTAGAAACTATATCAGATATCATCATAGACTTGAAAATTTTGATGATATAAACAAAGGCTTGGGTACAAGGGTCTTGGAGGGTCAGAACAGCCCCATAAGGATCTCTTCGCTGAAGAACACTCGAAGGGGTCTTTCACTCGAGATTTTGGGTGAGCTGCACGCGCGAGGACATTACACATTTTTTTCTCCATCCTAGCCTCGGACATCATAGAGATAGAGACGTTTGTACCCCACTTCGTACTTTCCAATGGGTTTCATGACAGAAGATAACCGCTTCTTATAATGTTAATGAATTTCTCGCTATATCCTATGCTTTGGTCTAGGTTGAACCTATCACTGGTCGACGGCATGGCTGTGGGCAGAAGCCACTCGTTTATCTTGCTTGACGAGGAAAGGAGGAATTAACGAGGAATTAATAGCGGATCCTAATGACAAATGATTCCCTTCCAGCTTGCTCTTCCATCTCTTTCTATCTCTTTTGCTCTTTCTCGGTCGCTTCGCACTCCGCCGCACTCTGCAGCGCGTTCTTCCATCGGCGCAGCCCTAATTTGTCTAATTATTTCACTTAATTCCCCGTGCAGCAACGAGATTTTCAGCCTTCCCGAAGACTAAATGAAACTAATTAATGAAGCCATTAGCGGCGAAACGAAGTGGTACACGTCTTTAAGTCGAACCGGCTTCCGTAGCAAGAAAATTGCGTAATTAGATCTATGGAGTTTGCTACTCGAACTGCTGATCCTGAACATTGCGTATCTAGATCCGCAGATATCGAAGCAAGCTGAGGAAAGAGAAGGAGCAGAATAATGTGAGAAAAAAAAGAGAGGAATGAACGCTCGGAGCGAGATTCTGAGGATAAAATTCCTAGCCAAGATAGATTAACTTTGAAATGCCCACCAAACTACCGCATCAACCCATTATCCGTTTTATCGTTATCTTTTCGCTTACAAGACGCGCCTCTAACTTAAAGAAGAATTATACCGCGCCGCGGACCAGACCTGAAGGAATAACCGCGTCTATTTCGTCGATAATAAAAGTTAAGAGTGACTGAAGAAGTTCTTTCATCTTTTCCCACTTAAATCGTTATTGTCCGGGTGTTACAGCTGTTCTCTTAACCCAGCCTTTCATTCAATGTCATCGTACGAGTGAACATGTATTGTTTTTCGTAGACTACAGAACCTCGCGAAGGCGTGGAAGAAAAATTTGGTAAGGAAACCCGCCTTTGAGAGTCGATGAATAATCCAGCGTTAAATCTTTCCGCTCTTCTTTTTTCACTCAGATTGCAGAGACAGTGCAATCTGTCATCCTCATGACATGATTGGATAATTGTCGGTGCCCACGGATGGTTAGATCTTAGCGGTGCGACAAAGTCGCGTCACAGCTAACCCAGAGAGAGTATAACCGATGAAAGAGAAGATATAATCGGATTGTGAATCGGAGAAGGAAAGAGAACCGGGAGTATAGACGCGGTGTTTATCCAGTGGCGCTCCTCAGCTGGCGCGTTCCGTCACTCTGTCGCATAACTCAGCTCCCCCTTGGAGTAATTTACGTTTCCCTGGAGCCCATCACTCCTCAAAGACCGAACCCAAGATCTCATAGAAGAAGGAGCTGGATCTTCTCTTCTTTTTCTGTTAAGACGATCGGCGAAACGGACACCTAGACTTTAGTCTATAGAATCAATCCGTAAGAACTGATCATCATCATGAGTTAATTAGTCAGTTGGTTCGTTCAACCGACCGAAGCTGAAGACCTAGAGGACTGGTTCTGTTAAATTTAACTTATTTTGTAGTGTTCCTGGCTGCTTCGTCGAGTCCCGTAGGGAAACATCGTCCTCATCTTCAACTGCGACTACATCATCGACGACGATACATGTGGATCTATAAAGATTCGGTAAATGGATATAATATAACGTCGGACTTACGCGCATCAGGTTTAATGGTATACCTACGTAGTATAAAAAAGTGTGGAAAGTTGATCTCAAAGCGATCGTCTTCCTTCTTGACTCTCGTAGCTTATCTTCGAGGAACTTGGGGTTAAATCCGGAGTCGTTCGTCAGTAAAGAAAGACTAGAACCGAATAGGTATATGTATACTTGCGTACATTTATCAGTGACGTTATTTTGGTATTTCGTTACCGCCTTGTCACGCGCAGGGATCCGGCCCATTCAATCCGCTGAGTAATAGTACCCATTAACTATCGCTGTCTTCGTGTCAGCGGACAACGATTGCTCTTTTTCGCGGCAACTCGTAAGGACGCTGTAACAAACTCCCTGTAGCTGCCTCCTTAATATGCAAACGCGTTCCCAGATTCGCCAATTTTAAATCGATCGAATATTCAGATTATTCGCAACATTTATTGCTCCACCATTTCGGGCGGATTAAACTTTGCAGATTCACACATGGAGGAAGAAGATCAATTCTACTGTTTCTTTTCTCATTTCGTTATGCCGAGGGTCGTGTTTGACGAGAAAAGCGCAGCTGAACGAAAACGAATGCGTTAAGAAATTTAACTTTCAACTTTTAAGCCCCGCGAGTCGAGTAGGTAGTCTCTAAGTTCTGTTTTTCGAATATGCGCGTTCTCCATTCCGACCTACACGTGTCTCTGCTTGTCTCTGGTTGTCTCAGCTTGTCTCCTCTCTGTGTTCCGGGCTCAACATTCTTGCGGCAAGCTTCCTCGAGAGGGTATATGTATATTCCCCTTGCTTCTCATCCCGTGCTTCGAACCTACATACGTATCACAACTTCCCTGAAGACATCCATATATACCGCCACTTATACCACCAAAGCTAGTGGCTCAATGGATCGAAAACAAACGTGTAATCCTCTCGTCGCTTCCACACATCACTCTTTTCGGTCCCCATAAATACATAAAATATATACCTCTAATTCGTATATAGATTAGGGTATATAGGTATGCATGTGTGGATTCGGGTTGGAGTTTTAATGGGGTGTCGATTCCCGTGCGTATAAGAGGATTTCAAAATCTTCGCTTGATTAATGCCCGGCCATTAATCTTACCGATATTTTCACCCTAGTACGCCGATGTTTTACAACGGAAATAGTTTGACAGGATCTTCGTAATATTAAGCGATATACAATGGTGGATTCGTGTATTTTCTCGGATAAAAACCCTCTTGTCCAACTGTCGTTGTCCTAGAACTACAAACTAACAAACTAGGAAACTGGCAGGCCTATAGGTATACTACCTTCCTACCGAACTACCAAACAACACGCAATATTCACCGCGTTATAGGTAAACCTAAATACACAACCAATCAGCTCTTCCTTCTCGCGTGGTTTTCAAATTTCATTTAATTGATGAAAATGAAGAAGAAGAAAAAAAAAAATGAAAAAAAAAAAACAATGTAAAATAGTTGACAAAGACGGAGCTAAACTCTCGGAAATTATAGCCTCCGGAGATTAAGCGCTGTCCGCAATTAGATCACTTAGATGCTGTGCAGCAGCAGTTTCTCAGTTACCAAAGCTACGCACATTCAAGATTACTTTCTCTATATACCTATGCGACGAGATAAATGTGTGCATATAAGTGAGGGCAGACTACAGAGAGATCCTGAAGAGAATAAGCGCACGCGCTTGTACGTCAAGCGGAGTGCAAAGACTGATTAGTGCAACGCGCTGTCAAAACATCCACTTACACGGCAGCCGCCCTACGAGTATCAGCATCCATTCTAACCGCCCTGAGGATCAGCCGCGAGGCAGTTCATCACTCCGGAGGACCCGCGAGGCACTTTTCTACCCCGCCTCGAAGACTCCCACTTAATAATATATCGGTTTAAGAGTACCATTTATTTAACACTGTTTACCTTGCCGTGGGGAGAGATACGATGGATATAATAACAGTCTTGCCACGCTCGTTAAATACGAACACCACACTAAACGCTTCTGTACGTGCCCCGATTTCTTTTACAAAGGAATAGATTTATCTCGGATTTATTATCACAGAAGAATAAGGAAACAGTTTTAGCCCGAATAGGTCCAGGACAATATTTGCGAACATATTTTCGAATTGGAGGTGAAACGTTGTATAGAAATTAAACGATTTCGTTTAGCACTCTTATACTGAAGCGAGGAGACAGCAGTTTTGATATACTCAATGAAATCGTTTAACGATGAAAATAAAAATTACTCGAAAACGTGAAAATTCTTTTTCGACGTCGATAGAACTCAATTATTATCAGGAAGATCCACGTGGCTGAATCCAGAGATTATTTATGAAATCTATAAGTGGCAGGATCTTGTGTGTGTATAAAAATTTTCAGGACACGAGGAAATAGAGTTTTATTAATTGTCTTTACCGATAATGAAAAAATCTGTATGTGCGTGTAATGAATATGCAAGTGATGCGGAATTTCGTACGGGTATTTACTCTTTGGACGGCTGTTTGATCTATAGAAGAACGTAGGTGTTTGTAAATTACCGTATGGCATAGTTTATCGTGGCTATAAAGTCGTCCCTCCGCGTCCCGACGCTCTAATAACTCCAGGAATAACGTCATTAGTAGAACATTAGGAATGAATTGCGTCCTCGGGTTCGGATGCTGTTTTCGTAACTCCCGCCGCCCCGTTTCTCTCTAGCTATAGCAAGTCGTCGTCGTCGTCGTCGTCGTCGTACTCGGCGACGGACGTGGACGCGGACGACGGTGTATATCTGGTATTTCCGTGAAAATTCGTTTACTTTTTCGAGACGTGGGTGTAACAATTATGTCGCCGATGACGCCCGGACCAACGAAAGAACTCGCGTCGCGACGCATTAACATGTCAACGACGCGCATTCGTTTATCCAAAGATATCCGGCCCGCTCCGGTCGCTCCACGATCCCCATCGCTGGAAGATTCAAAATACTAAAAGTCCTTCGACCCTTTCTCTACCTTCGATATTTTTATTCCTAATTATTATCACGCTCTGTCTTAACGTACAAAGGTTTTTGTTTCCCATTATTTCACCTCATGACTATTAGAAAAGTTTATAAATTATTTAAAAAAACGATCATAAAATCGGCAAGTATTTTTCTATCCCGAAATAATTCGAGTCAGTCTTTATCAACTCTGATGATTTTTTATGAAGAAAATATCCGGTGAATTCCGAAGCGTTTCTGCCTCAACTTTTAGCGCAAGAGAATCAAGAATTGATGAAATAAAAAATGAAGAATCGAGAATTGAGAATCGAGTTTGGCCGGAGCGCTAAGATCGGCGAACTATATAGTTAGAAACGCGCGGAGGTTTAGACGAGGTAAAGAAAGAACTAAGAGAATAAATAAATAAGAAATAAAGAAAGGTAAAATAAGAACGTAAGAAAAAAAGGAAACAAGCAAAGCAAGAGGAACGAAGAAACGGGCGAATCTCAGTGGCAGACGGAGAGCGCTTGAGATTAACAATGCCCGCAAATACTGTTGGGCATACTATACCAGTCGTGGAATGCCCGCCGGCGCGCATCGCGCATAATTAATACTGGGTCGCGGATCGCGGATCGCGGATCGAGAGCCCGGGCAAAGAGTAAGGAAGAAAAATAAGCGAAGATCAAATGAGAGAAAGGGAGAGAAGTATAGAAGCGAAAGACTCGACCCGATGCGATGTCCGCGGGCAAGAGAGATTTATGTGGCTCCTGATTGAATCGTTCTCACTCGATCGCCGCGTTGGCTTTTTGCCCCAGCCCCAGTCCTTCCTCATCCCCCTGGTTAGCAATCCTCTGTGCGCCCGGGACCGACTTCTGATACGTAATTTACGCTGATTATTATCATTATTACAATAGTCATCATCGTCGTCGTTATTATTATTTTGCTGATCATTTGAGGAGTAAAAAAAAAAAAAAAAAGAAAGAAGAATAAAAAAATCCCTTACGATAAGAGGTGACTCTGAAATGTTCTCACATCAAATAGAACTTTGATGTTCGATTTGTTGGCTCGATTCCCTTTCTGTTTCTTTTTTTTTTTCTTTTTTTTCTTCTTTTTTCATTATTCTACTTCTTTTTTTGCGTTGGAAATTGAGGTAAAATCTATATACCGCCGTAAAATGATGGTATCGCGGTAATACGGGCACAAACATTGTCTAGAGGTTTGAGGGGGTGTGGTAAAATCGGGAAAACAAAGTCTCCCATTGTGGAGCGTTAGCTGGCGGCTAACCCGGCGGTCCTCTGCCTAGGCGGACGGCGGAAACAAAAGACGCCGAAACATGTTCATTATTTTAAGCTAATTGGCCGCTTCCACAAGCTCGCCCTTACTCCATCCATACCCATATACTCCTACCTTATACATATACCCATATCTACCTTTAATCCTTGCTAGAGGCACCGAGACCTCCTTTATTTTGTTACTTTTTCTCATTTTTATTTTTATTTTTATGCTTCTTCTCCTCATCCACGTATATTATATACGATGAAACATTTCCCGCAAGCCTTTGACCTCGACCAGGTAAAGAGAAAAGAAAATTTCACGTATCAGTGGCTTCGGTATTATAAAAAGGATTTATAAGGACTTTACATTTCCTGTAAAAAAATACTCATTGATCAATGGCAAGGTATGGCAGGGACGAATTATTTAGAAGAGAGGAGAAAGGAGCTCTACCATTATTCAGATTCTCAACGTATGCCTGATTGGAAATTGAAAAATTTACTCTGATGTAAACTGGATAGTGGAATTGGCGAAATACAAGAAAATGGAAAACTGGATAAATCCACAAACAGCTACAAAAACACCCGAATGAACCAATGTGTACCCAAATGGATTCTTCGTTCAATGCTAAGTGATGTCCGATAGTAAAAGAGTGAAAAAAGTTTTGAAAAAGTGGAACTTGCCGGTTTTTGGCGCGGCACGCTTCAAACAAGAAAAAAAAATTAGTTTTTCCGATAATTGTCGTGCGAGTTGCCATAGCTTCGGAATTCTACTGTACATACGACATCGCACGTACTATATAGAATTATAGAGTACGTAGGGCAGTCATTGCATCGTTTCATCGCGGTTCCTTCTCCCCATATAGTCGTTCCTCAGCTTGTATGTGAATTTGTGTAGATAGTGTTACGTCCATCGATGTATGCACACATATACCTATATGCAGCTTTGTGCGCGTTGCGTTGCGTTACGTTACGTTACGTTGCTGTTGCCGTTGCTTTGCTGCCGGCTTCACTAGCAACAGCGACAGCGCCACGTGACGGTAATGGCCGCGATAATTATTTAGATAGCGGAGGATATATGCTTCCTAGCCCAGCATGGGACCAACCACCAACGCCTGTATCTCTATATAACGTTGTGTTACTATTCCAGTGCGTGGGCCTGCGAAGCGAGGGTGTGATGTTATACCCGACATTGCAGCCCATGCAGTCGATACACGTACTGAGCAGGGATCATTCGGATCTCGAAAATGCTCAGTCAGTCCCGTATTTATCGAAATTAATGATCTTTGCATGATTGTAACGTCGTTACTTATGCGGTCACGTTTCGGTCCAGGAGAAGGGACCGCTTCAAAAAATTTATTGAAAAAATAAGAAGGAAGAAGAAACAAGCCAAAGTCCTCCAGCGTGGTACAAGAATTTTTATAATCATAAGACTGAAACGTTATTCCCATGGCTCTTCTCTCCGATACTTTGAGGCTTTGATTTCGATGAAAGGAATTAATCTATTGATTTTAATTATTGATCGAAACCTTGAGCATCGGTTGTAAGGTGGATAATTGAAAATTTACTTAACCAAATACGGTTATGTTTGTGTTTTTATGCGGCTCCATAAGTGCGTGAAGTTAACCGCTTCCTTAATAATTCGCCCCGTTAATTCCTCTCATGAAGAAGGCGACTACCACACCGTATCGAATAAATAGAACAGACTAATAGAGGAAACAGTTGGATAAGAGGTTTTAGACGAGAGACATATACCTACCTATATACTCTAGCCTCT